>OZ024712.1:11435176-11561296 GCA_964016945.1 Microplitis deprimator | reverse complement strand
AGAGAACCGGGATTTTGTAAAGATAGGACGTGTTGTTGTCCGTTATTTATTTTAAGTAAAATTTTTCTGGCCCAGTTGCCGGTATAAATTAATCAAATATTACATATAGTCGATTTGATGATAATTAATATTTTGTTATACGTATATACTATTGTTTATTACTGAAGACTTCCAGAAGTAAATTATTGTCAACGCCGGTAAGTCAATTGTATTATCATTTGTTGCCTCGGCTATCGCTGGACCTTCGGTAGAGTTGATCGCGATAACTAATTGATCAATAATTGAACCTGAGTTATTGTTGTTATAATAAGTTGAATATTCGGCGTCGAATAAATTCCTTAGAGGATTAGACAAGGATAGCATGTGGCTCCTTGTCTTATACTAGTGTTTTACGTTTTATTTTAAAATTATATTTTAGTATTTACATTATTATTTCTCTGGGTAAAATTCATGTTGAAATTTAATGGTAAGCAACCTAGTGTTGCTAAATGTATTCTGGAATTCCCGTGTCTATCTCTCCCCAGAGTAAATAATTTATAATAAAGAAAAGATTATTATTTTATTTGTATAAATTTAATATTGAGTTTAAAGAGTAAAAATTTAATTTGTAATTTGGATAAGTAGTAATATAATTTAAATCGATTTTTATTATTATTATATGGTTAAATTGAGCATATTTCTATTTAATAAAAATGTATCATAGAGAATTGTTAATATCAAATTATTCTTGGTATAGTAATATTTGTTGCGTTTATAAATATGTTTGAATTGAATACTTTAGTAAAAGAAATCCAGTGATAGCCAGTATTTGTTTATTTATTTCCTGGATATATTTTAGTAATATTATTCCTTATTATTTTATTCATTATATTTATTTGGTTGTCTTTCCGCTTGGTGCATACATTCTCGCTAAAAATTTTGTCCCGTGATTTCTCCCCTGAATTGTTATTATTTTCGTTCGTTTTGTGAAAACGGACTGGCGCCCTCGTGCACTAACCCAGCCTGAGGAGCTGGTTCAGGCACAACTGTATTTTGTTTATAATTATTTATTATTTTGAGTTACATTGATTATTATTATTTATAATTTTTAATACACTTGGGTGACCACATACGACTCCGGGTTTCATTTCGCGTCTCCGTCGCGTAATTAAAAAGTCAGTTTACGTTATAACTGTCAGGTGTGACCCCGTTTTTGAAGTTTCCCAAGTATAGTTTTCGGGTGTGATCCTGCTTGATATCCAATTAAGGATTCAATTTTATTTAAAGATTTCATACATTCATTTAATTTCAAAGATTTCAATTACATTTGAAACATTCATTCAGTTTCAAGGATTTCAATTTTATTCGAGGACTTCATACATTCATTTAATTTCAAGGATTTCAATTTCATCTGAAGGATTTATTCAATTTCGAGAATTCCAAGTTTACCTTTATTCAAGGATTTCATACGTTCGTTCAAATTTAAGGATTTTATTTAGTTTGAAAATAAAATTCTTTTCCCTGAGTTAAATTTCAATAGGTGCAGTGATTTCTATATTACTTGTGTATGTATGAATTTATGGACAATTTAAGGGGTTACATGGGTTTCGTCGGGTAAAAAAAGGCCTATTTTCAATATTTTTTTTTCTATGTAAAAAATTATTTATTTAATTCAAACTTTTTTCTGTCTTATAAATACATATTTAAAGAATAATTTCTGAAATTTTCAAAAAAAAAAAATTAAAACTCCTCCATTGTGACGTCATTTCCGGTGACCCCTCGGAAAAAAGGTGCATCCGCGTTGTCAGCATAACTCCTGACAAAATCATCTAAAATGAAAAAACAAAGATAAGTGTTTTAGTTAAGACCATAAACTCGTGCTTGAACAAAGGAAAGAAAAAATAAGTAAAAATTGGAATTTTGGCAGACATTTTTCCAAAAAAATGAAAATTTCGGTCAAATTTGCTTGACATTTTGTTTTTTTTTTGATTGTCGTAATTGAAAAAAAAAAAAAATCCTTCGTCCAAGCACGAGTAAATTGTATCTCGAACACCTGTGTAAAATTTCATTAAGATCGGTTTAGTAGTTTCCGAGAACATTTGACAACCGACTTTGAAAACACGGTTCCGAGAAAAACGCGTTTAAAGTTTTGAGTAACAATAAAAGTGGAAAAAAAAATGTTTTTTGTAACTTACAGTGAATCGTCGATTCCTGGGCCATAAAGTAAAGATCCTGCAGCAGTTGCAATGTCCAGGGCATCCTTCTGCTCCTGTCGATGACGGATTCTGGCTTCGCGAGTCTCGCTCGCATATTTTTTTTCGGCTGCGCACACACGGTTTTCATCCGAAATTCGGGCATATTCGTGGGAGTTTCGGCCTAATTTTAAATCCATACCGTGCATAATCAATAATAAAGCTGATGTTCCTTCATTGAAGATACAAGCAAAGACCAATGCCGCAATATTCTTCCAGGTACCGTCACTGGAAACACTCACATCTGTCGTATCTTGTAAATCGTTTTCAATATTTGTAAATTGTTTTTCTTCTTCAGCAGCAGATGAGAATAGAGTCTGAGTAACTGTCTCAATACACTCATGTATTTTATCAATATAAAAATCGTATGTAGACTGGTTTAAAAATGAACTGCTTATGTCCATCAAACCGCAGAATTTCTTGCATCCGGCGAGCCCTAAGCCCAATATTCTCATAACAAAAATGAACCGGCGATTTAATTCATACATTCTTCCGATTTTTTGACAAGAAAAAATATATTTTGAATCACATCGTTCACATTCTACTACGATTTTATATCCCAGACCAAATTTCGAATATTGCTTAAATTGTACTCTACCATTACACAATTGATCTTCATCTTCATCGTCAATAATGTTAGAACACCGCACAAACGATGAGAGAGTTGAGAAAACCAAGGCAAAATCTATGATTGAATATTGGAGCGTATCCTCTTCTGGCACGTGCTCTTTATCATCACCTTTTAATTTTTTTGCTGAGGTGCTCGTGAAGGAACTATCATCAGTTTCCGGATCTTTAGGATTAAAGGACTGTCTCCTTTTTCTCGGTCTATCTTTTCTACGAGCTCCAAGGGTTAACTGTTTTCTTGAAATTTTATGCATTGTTTATCAACTTCACAAATGACACTAGATAACCACAAATAAAACCACGTTTTTAATAAATTATATGATAGAAACTTGAGATAACCTCAAATAAACCTCGTCCTTCAAGAAGTAATCACCAAATAAAATATTTCAAACTAGTTTTCCTTAGGAAGTGAAAGTAATATACAACAATGACAGACAAACAATAGACGAGCAGCTGCTCACTATACCTGAGGCGCGCTGACCCTTCTATACCTGACTTGGAGCGCACACCTTCCAAAGGTTGTATCTCCAAAACTATTATTCGGATCGACTTGAAAATTTAGGACAATATTTTTGAGATGTTGTAGAAATTAATGAGCCAAAAAAAAAAAAATCGATTTTTTGAACCCACGAAACCCATGTAACCCCTTAAACAACAAAATTAAAAATCATTCATGGAAATAATAAAATTCTGTGGATTAAAACAAGTTTGTGAAATTTACATTAAGATTTTAGTTACCTACAATAAAAGGTAATGTTTTGTTTATGAACGTACGTTCTCTTTCGTTTTTTTCTTTTTCTGTTCGAGTTCCGACGGACAGTTAAATGTCAATTTACTTAATTGACGAGTATTGCAAATAATAATAAATTATTGAACTATAATATTTGGGCATAAAACGTTCTCAGTTACGTTGAACTGCTAAACAATATATTTTTTATTTAAATTGCAAATATATTTAATTGATTTATTTGAATTACTTTGTTTAACGAAAGTGATTTTTAAATCATTTTTATTCAAGTTTAAACATGAAATATACTTAAATAATTTATTTTTATTACTTTATTTAACGAAAGTGATTTTCAAATAAATTTTCTTCAATTTTAATTAGAAATATTGTAACGGGGTAGAATTTTGTATTCTGTTTAAATTTAAAATCGACTCCTGTCAAAAACGAAAGCGACCTCCTCTTACAACAACAGCCGATAACATAACAATCTGCTTATCGCTGGGGTCACTGCTGTCTAGTTTCGGCCAGTTGATATTTTTTAGACGTTGGCCAGCCTGGGAGTGAGGGGTATGAGGCTCCGAGTTTGCGAGTGATCAGGCAACAACCGTGTGTGGACGCTTTTCCTGATCACACTATTTGCCTTAATCACTACTACTATTTATTACTACTATAAACTACGTCATATTATTTAGCCAAGAGCTCATAATCCCTCGTTGTGGGGAAGCTTATTTTATTCAGTTTATTTTATAATATTTGAAATATTGGAGAATCGTTGGAAATTAGACCTGTATATTAAATTGTTGGAGGACAGTTGGAGGATCGCTGGAGGTTGTCGGAGAGAAGGCGGAGAGTGTTGGAGTTTTGATAAAGCTTGAAGTGAGTGGAGTTGTTTTGTTGGTTGAAATGAATTGTAAAATTATTAATTATAAATAGTAGAGTCATTGTGAATTATTATAAATATTAGTCATTGTAAATTATCAAACTAGTAGAGTCAGTAATAATTTTTATCTTGTCAAGTAGAGTCAGTAATAAATTTTCATTATCCAGTCGAGTCAGTTTCATCAGCCATTTATAATTATTGTTCATCCAGACAGCATTTAAGTCGAAATGACTGCTTTCCGACGTCACTTTGAAGGCGTCCTCAAGAAGTCTTATTATGACTTCTTAAAGGTGTCTTTTTTAAGAACACTCAATTAAGAATTCTTGAAGACTCCATAAATAAGACGTCAGTTTGGTGACGTCTAAATGAATTCTTTTTTTAACTTCTTTATGAAGTCAAAATTAAGAGCTCTTTAAAGACGTCATGGTAAATTCATAATGAAGTCTTATTTGCAAAGTCAGAAAAAAGAACTCTTTTTAAAGACGTCTTACTGAGTTCACTAGGTGGCTCATTTGACAACTTGAGAACTTCTTGAAGACTTCTTTAAGATGTGGATAAGGCGTCCAAATTATAAATAGGAACTCATTCAGAACTCATTAAAACGTCATTTCGCTATCTGGGCACGTCCAGTTTATTATTTGTCCAGGTGACATCGTCTTCAATAATCCGCAGTTTAATTTAATTTATATAAATCTAATAATAAATTAATTTCCTAGATATTTTTCTTTACAAGTATAAGTAATATAAGATCTCTCTCTCTCTCTCTCTAAATTTCAGTACTGCCTGGCCTAGTACGGGGAAACCCTGTTCTGAGGCTAAGTAGCTGAGCAAAAGGTCGTAAGACACCTAAAGTCTTGCACATGTGTGGACACTTGTTTAATTAAGGCCACAATTTAATTAATTGAACAAGTGGACCTACTACATTGGCGCCCAACATAAAATTTGAATAACGAAATTTTGGGGGAGAGATTTTATGGCTTGAAACTTTGAAAAAAATTATTTTTTTTATATACATAAAATTGTTGTTTTTTTTTTTTTGTGGAAAGTAGCGTTGGTTTGTGGGCAAGTTGAGGGAGTTGGTTTAGAGGACGGAAGGTCCAAGTCCGCAATAAGTTTTATACTTAGGATTATATATATATTAGGGTAGCGCAAAAAAACCGACTATTTTTTTTTTTCTTTCTCGCATGAAAATTTGTTGGTTTACGATGTTTTAAGAAGCCTTTAAAAAAATCAGCTCGATAAAAAATTTTTAAGAGGTCGCTCACGAATTTTGAAAATATCAAAAAGTATTGAAATTCGGATTTTTGATTTTAAAAATTTTTTTTTCTCGTGGCAGCAATAGTTTATATTTGTAAAATCATGACTACGCTGAAAATTTAAACCCAAAATTCAAATATTTAAACCTCGCTCAAGAATTTTGAATGTTTCCGAGTGCTGTCATTTGGACGTTTTCGAGCGACCCTTGAATATTAATAATAAAGCTTCTCGATTTTTTCACCATCAATTTACATGACAATGAATGAAAATTTAACCCGAGAAATAGAAATAATAAGTTTTTCATATACTTATTTATTTTTTAATTCAATTTGTAGATTTTTTCGCTTATTCAAAACTTACCAAATTTTATTGTTAAAGACTGTCCTGTATATTTTTGGTTCTACAAAAGTTATATTTTACTGAAATGACGATAATTGAGTTATAAAAAAAATACAAAAACTAATTCAAACTATTAGTCACATATTATCAGTTAATATTCAAAATTCTTGAGCGCCGTTTAAATATTTGAATTTTAGGCTGAAATTTTCAGCATAGTCATGATTTTACAAATATAAGCTATTGCTGCCACGAGAAAGAAAAAATTTTTACGTAAAAAATCCAAATTTCAATCATTTTTGATATTTTCAAAATTCTTGAGCGACTTCTTAAAAATTTTTTATCAAGCTGATTTTTGGAGAAGCTTCTTAAAACATCGTAAAAAACAAATTTTCATGCGAGATCGAAAAAAAAATAGTCGGTTTTTTTGCGCCACCCTAATATATATTTATTAGTTTTTTTTTTTGGTTGGTTGAAAAAAAAAAAAAAAAAGAAAAAAAAAACATGGTAAAATACGTGTGATAATTTTATTTTAAAATATTATTTTAATTATTTTTTATTTATTTATTATTTAATATATATTATTTATTTACGCATGTTATTTTTTTTATTAATCATTTATTTACAATTTTTTTTTATTATTATTTACTTTGTAAGAAATTGGGGACTCAGTATATTTTTTCTGGGTAAATTGTATTTTGAAATTTAGGTAAAAGTCAGGAAATAAATTTCCCTGATTTTTACTGACAAATTCAGTATAAATTTCTGCCGAGTAATTTTACTCGAGTTTTTTTGTCGCTTGCAGTGAAACAACAATTTCTTTTATTATAGAGATTTATTTTATTTATCCCCGAAAATTTTAAGCGCATTAAAATTATTTATATTCGTCATAAAAAAAAAAAATTCTTGTCAGCTTAGTCTCGAAATTTTAAGCTGTTCAATAAATAATTTCCTTTATCCTCTATTTACGTATTTGAATTCGAGTGCACAAAATGTCGACTCGGTCACGAACAGCAAGTGTTGCGCGGGCAGAGGAACAATGATGACGTTGTCATTTTTGCTGCGTGCGCTTCGAATGCCTCGTCATTTCCGGTACAGCAGAGCACAGGGCGAGTACACTACTCGTCCCCACCCGCGTACTCGACAGTTGCTACCGCACCTACTAACACTGTAACTTTTTCGGTACCGTCAGCAACCGTAACATCAGCTAATAGTGCGCAAAATGAAGCTCATCAAATCCCGGTCGATACGCGAGCTACTAACGCTTTATCCCCTGGGTCTAACCCAGTATTGGCTCAAGTCGGGCGAGAATTGAAAGCTTGGTAGCAAATCAAACACAAATTGGGGCTCGAGTTGGAAATTTGTCGGGATTAATTGGGACACAAAATCAAATAAATCAAACGAATGCTCAGGCAATAGAAAGACTAACTGAGGCTCTGGAGCGGCTGATAGCTCGGGAGCACGCTCGGTTAGAGGATCATGAACATGATAAAAACAATTTAAACAATAACATTAACTTGAATAACAATCATAATGCAGTTCAAAGTAATTTAATAAATAATAATCCGGCTCAAGTTAATGCTAAGAATAATTTATTGAACAATAATTTAGTAGATAATAACAGTAGTAATGTCAGCAACAATAATTTTTTACAAAACTCAGTTTCTCAGAACTTAGCATCAAATAATCATTTAGCATCAAATAGTAATTTAGCATCAAATAGTAATTTAGCATCAAATAGTAACTTAGCTTCCAATAGTAATTAAGCTCCCTGATGAAGTGCGTACTCTTGTTTACTCTTGTCATGTTTTCAGCTACGAAGGTTTATTATCCGCTGTGCACGAGGCTACGGTGTCTTTGGAGGAGTGCAGAAGGTTATATGGCGCTGAGAGGTCTCTGGTCGACAAGTCTAACAAACAGAAGAAGAAGATCCGCTTCTCAGCTCTTCAAAGCTTCCAAGATGCTGAATTGAACCTTGTAGATGGTGATTACCGACAGCCGCTGTTGATTGAGGAGGTCAGAGAGAAAGAAGATGGAAACTACACGGTAAGTGTTGCGGTCAACAGCAGCGGACAATCGTAGCAAGGGGCGGATTACCGTCCTCGTCCACGTTTCGATGTCCAGGTCCGTGGTGGACAACAACTCTGTTTTCTATCTTCCACCCCGTCCAATCAACCTCAGTCTCTCTCTAATCAGCCTCAGCAGCAGCCTAGTTCGGTACATTCTTGTACTTGTACTCAGTATGGGCATAATCAGCACTCAGTGCCACCTTCTGCACCTTTAAGACCAGCGGATCGTAGCTACACGCTATTTTCGTCGCGAAATCCACGTCGAATCGCTACTTGTCATAATTGCGGTCAACCCAGTCATACGTTTGACCATTGCGAGAACCCGCGTGCAGACGTATGTACATATTGTCAAGAACTGGGTCACGTAAAACAAAATTGCGTGCTACTTAATCAGTCCAACTCGTCTGCAGCTATACCAGCTAATTCATCATTGCCATCAGGTAGCTATCCTAACAACTCAGTTCATGTAAATCCTGCTTCATTACCTTCCTCTGATCCAACAAATGTCCCTCGCCAGTCTGGGTAGTTTTCCCTCCCGGACGCGGCGGGAGGTCAGTCAATCGGGGGAAACAGACTGTCGGTAACGAAAATAGAATCAATTTAAATAGTTTAAATTCAAAAAATAAATTTAATTCAAAATTCGATTCAAGTTAAAATTCAAATAAATTTAATTCAAGTCAACATTCCTATGTAAAGTCAAATAAGATTGTAAATAAGTGTTTTAGTCAAATTAGTAGTTTTAGCCCTCTTCAAGGGAAAAAGGTTAAGAAAAGGAAAAGAAAATTAACGCCTAAGAGAATGTTACGGGTGATTAATTGGCAGAAAAGGCAAAAGGAAAAGTTGAGGTTTGGTTATGTAAATAATGAGGTTGGGGTTGGCGGTAGGGACATATCACAAGGGGAGATGTCTATCCCCCTGATATGTGTACGACGGTACAGGTCAGGGACGATACCTCGGGACTTGGAGTTATTTTTTCAGGCCCAAGGGGTTACTTCTGACGTGTGTTCGTTGAAACATGTTGGGGATGCTGACGTCGAGCACTTGGGTGATGTGCCGACTGTCAATGAGGAGGAAATTGAATTTTTAGATTTGAGTGGTAATGATTTTGATAATAATGCTGTATATAGTCGTATGTTTATTAATTTTAATTCTATTTTAAATAGTTTGAACGCCGGTTACTTAGAGGGAGTTTATTTGGAAAGTTCCTCGGATACCTCAGACATGTCAGTGACATTGAGGTCATCTGATGATTTAGTTATAGATAATAATTTTAATTTGAATTATTTAAATCAATTTAATCATGATGATAATTTAAAGAATCTTTCTGATCAAGATTTAATTAATATATGTAGTATCACACACGAAGTTAATGATGGAAGCTACACACCTGCTCTGAAACGTCTTCTTGATCTTTTTGAAAACGCGTCGTCTATTAATTTTAATTTAATTGAGTCTGTTGGCCCAGATGACATTTTGGAACTTCAACAAGTTAATCTTGAGAACATACCCTTTGTGGACTAGAACCTATCTCTGAGGAACACGAGGAGGAGGTTGAGGATATAAAGGATCCTATGGACGAAGAATTAGAATCTGGCTTCGAGTCAGACTATTCTGTATCTGAATATTTTTCTTCAGGTACTCCTCAATTCTCTGCCACTTCTCGTGCTTCTTTTATTCCTAACATCTTATCTAAAAAACATTTTCCTACATCTTGGTACATCGTATTACTTCCCGAACAGCCTTTATATCTGGCACTGGACCCGTGCGCCGATCATCACTGCTCGTATT
The DNA here is from genome assembly GCA_964016945.1 of Microplitis deprimator. NCBI lineage: Eukaryota > Metazoa > Arthropoda > Insecta > Hymenoptera > Braconidae > Microplitis > Microplitis deprimator. The sequence goes on along the minus strand of OZ024712.1, from coordinate 11,551,381 downwards.
CCAATATCCCTTTGGGTATTCAGAGTACAGTTAGAAGGCATTATTTATATCAGTAGCGAACGCTCATATATTAACTCTCGCATTTACGAGCAGGTATATGAGTTGAGATCTGGTGGATTAACACCTGATCACACGCAGCGTCTTGGTGTCTTGTTGGCCAACCACACGCTCTGTAAAACTAAAGGCGAAGCTCCTTTTATTATTCAGGTTGGTACAGTTGCAGGAGAGCAGTACTTAAGTGTATTGGACGGTTTAAGTCATGAAGTAGTATTGGGAATGGATTTTGCTCTGTCATTTGATTTAAAAATCGACTGTGGGAAAAGAACTTGGCATTCTGGCGTCAGTAATGAAGAACATCTCTTTGAGCTTATTCATTGCCGCGAAAAACCTACGAAATGTAATATCTTAACTACTGAACAGCGTGAAGATTTCGACCAATTTTTTAAATTCGAGTCGTTACCCAATCAGGGACTAACTGATTTGGTTCAGCACATAATTGTCATAGATGCTGGTGCTAAACCGGTAATGATTCGTTCTTATCGACAAAGCCCAGCCATATGTGCTGAATTAAATCGGCAAGTTACTGAGCTAAAAGAAAAGGGATATATTCGAGATAGTGTGAGTCCTTGGTCATGTTCCCCGGTTATGGTTCCGAAAGCGTCGGGTGATTTACGTTTTTGCGTCGACTATCGCCCTATAAATAAATTGACATCTCCACTAGCGCACCCCCTGTCGAATATGTTGCGGATTCTCAGTGCGTTGCATCATACCGTCTTTATAAGTACGATGGACCTCAAAGAAGCGTTCCACCAGATTTTAATGAGTGAGGAATCAATTCCATCCACTGCATTTTCTGTGGAAGGCTTGGGCCACTTCGAATGGGTCCCCATGCCATATGGTCTTTGTGGTGCCCCCAGCACTTTTCAAAAGGCCATGGATAAATTACGTGAACGCTTAATTAAGCTTCTTGCTGATCGTAAATCACCGATGGTGTGGGCGGAGAAAATATTTGCATATCTGGATGATTGGGTCATAATTAGTGAGACCTACGAAGAACATAAAGAGCTTCTCTCTTTAGTGTTGGAAGTTTTTCATGATGCTGGTCTTTTAATAAATTCTAGTAAATGGAAATTCGCGCGCTCGGAAGTAAAATTCCTAGGCTTTATTGTCGATTGTGAAGGATTAAGACCAAACCCAGAAAAAATGGCTCCAATCATCCAATACTCCCGTCCCACTAATCGTAAACAACTTCGTAGATTCTGTGGCATGATAAATTGGTTTCATCGCCGTTTACAAAATGTTGCCCGCGTACAAGGACCCTTGTACAAACTGTAGTCCTACAGCGACTTGTATTTGGGGTGAAAAGAAAGATAAAGGTTTTCAACAACTTAAAAAAGCATTAATTAATGCCAAACCTCTATCCATCCCAAAAGTTGATTTACCGTATTACTTTTATAAGGATGCAAGTGATACGGGTCTCGGTGCTTTTCTTGTACAGAAAGATCCTGTCACAAGTAAAGAATATTTAATAACTTATCTAAGTCGCCCGTTGCGTGGAGCTGAAACACGGTACATTACAACTGAAAAGGAATGCCTTGCAGTCGTGTGGGCCGATCGTAAGCTCCGTTGCCACTTGGACGGCGCACCATTCGCCGTTATCACAGACCATTCTTCACTCAAGTGGCTTCACTTGCTTAAGGACCCCAGTGGTCGACTGGCTCGTTGGGCAATTGAATTGATTGCTAGCCAAGTTTCCAGTGAACATCGCAGAGGAACTGAGAACGAGGGCCCGGATGTACTTCTTCGCTTTCACGAGGATGTTGAACCGGCCCCGTGGTCCAAAGTTCTTGAAAATCTTAGAAACACTAACTTGAATTTTACTTCAGTATTGGCGAACGACTGGTATGATGCACGTATTGAGAATGTCACTAAAAATCCTAATAATTATCCGGGGTGGCGCATAGTTGATAAACGACTTGAATATTATAAACCTGACTACTTAAAAGACACAATCAGTCATGAGGACGCATAGAAAAGGGTGGCGCGAGAGTCTGAAGTCCATGATATCCTTCGCAAGAATCTTGAAGGACCGGGTGCCGCTCACCTAGGGCGTGAGAAGATGTATCAAAGGATACGTATGAAGAACTATTGGCCAGGAATGTATCGCGATATAAGTGAATACATTGATGAGTGTGGAGTCTGTAAAAAGACTAAGTATAAGCAGGCATCTTCTCATGCCCCTATGCGAACTCGTCAGCCTATTGAACCTTGGGCTGTCGTGGCAGCTGATGAAACTGGTCCGTTCCCTCGTTCACGTAGAGGATTCAAATACATTTCGATTGTACAAGACTTCTATACTCGGTTTATCGAGATTTATCCGTTAAGAAAACAAACCGAAAAAAATGTAGTTGAGTCATTACGTAACGCTTTCAGTCGATGGGTTTATCCAATGATTTTTGTTACAGATAATGGACGTGAGTTTATTAATGAGACTCTACGAGACTACCTGAAGAGAGTTGACGTCGAGTTTATGCCACTGGCGGTTGCCTATCCCCAGGGAAATCCGGTTGAGCGGATCAATAGAACCCTCAAGCCAATGATAAGGACCTATATCAAACAAGATCATACCCTGTGGGATGAGCATCTTGGTGACTTCTAGTTGGCGCATAAGTCGTCGTATCTCGCGTCTATTCATTTGACACCGTACTATCTAAATCATGGCCACGAACCGCTTTTATCAGGGCGAGCGACTGAACTTGAAGTTCATGATTTTGAATATGATAACCCTGAATGGAAAGATAGAATAATGGCCCGTATGGACCAGTTACGTCATCGAGTCGAAACTGTAATAGTAAAGAGAGCAAGAGGCAGGCCCTGTATTATAATAAACGTGCGAAAGAGCCGCCAGTACTTAATATCGGTGATCGGGTTTACTATCCGAATCGGAAATTGTCAAAAAAAGCTGACCGGTACTATGCTACACTAGCTTACAAATTTTTAGGACCTGCTTTTGTCGAGAAAATAATAAGTTCTGTTGTCGTACAATTGCATGACGAAACTGACAATAATCTCGGTACTCATTACACGGCTAACTTGAAAATCCCACGATCAAGTCCTCGTCATAAAGTAGTTGCGTTATAATTTCAGTAATGGCTGATTCAGGGAATAGTAAGGAGACGGCGGATCGGCGGCTGACCAAGAACCAGCGTAGCCGGGCTCGATGCAATCGAGCCCCGCCTCCAGAAGCAACCCCAGAAGTAAGAGCGGCGTATCAGGCCCACATTAATTTGCAAACACGCCGTCGGCGGAAGCAGCGACGCCAGGCCAGGGAACTTCAGGCGCAGAGACAGGAAGAGGGGGCCCCTGTTGTCATTCGTGAGGGTGACCTCGCGAATGAGGAAGAACGGGCCCTCATCAAACTGATTAGTTCACCGCGCCGAGGAAGTGGGGGCATATCGTATATCCTCGACTTCGCCCCTCGCAACGATGCAAAGAAATGATCATTTATTTTCCACTTATTATCTTTGAATTATGATTCATCTTATTACTCTTACTTTATTTTATCTAATCTATTTATGTATTTTTAGATGGAACCTTAAATTAAAAGGAGATTTTCTTGGTTAACTTAATTTAATTTAATTAATTTCAATTTTAAAACTTCCCTAGCAGTTGCTGTAGGACGAGGTCGCCACGCTTTTGGAGTAGAAGTTCGAGACTGTGGGGGGGGGGGGGGGTATAACGGGGTAGAATTTTGTATTCTGTTTACATTTAAAATCGACTCCTGTCAAAAACGAAAGCGACCTCCTCTTACAACAACAGCCGATAACATAACAATCTGCTTCTGGGGTCACTGCTGTCGAGTTTCGGCCATTTGATATTTTTTTGACCTTGGCCAGCCTGGGAGTGAGGGGTATGAGGCTCCGAGTTTGCGAGCGATCGATCTCTTGGCTACTGGCAACAACCGTGTGTGAACGCTTTTCCTGATCACACTATTTGCCTTAATTACTACTACTATCAATTACTACTACAAACTACGGCATATTATTTAGCCAAGAGCTCATAAGCCCTCGTTGTGGGGAAGCTTATTTTATTCAGTTTATTTTATAATATTTGATATTGGAGAATCGTTGGATATTGGACCTGAATATTGGATTGTTGGAGGACAGTTGGAGGATCAATGGAGGTTGTTGAAGAGAAGGCGGAGAGTGTTGGAGTTTTGATAAAGTTTCAAGTGAGTGGAGTTGTTTTGTTGGTTAAAATCAATTGTCAGTAGAGTCATTGTAAATTATTAAACTAGTAGAGTCAGTAATAATTTTTATCTTGTCAAGTCAAGTCAGTAATCAATTTTCATTATCCAGTCGAGTCAGTTTCATCAGCCATCTATAATTATTGTTCACGTCCATTTTATTATTTGTCAAGGCGACTTCGTCTCTAATAAATCTCAGTTTAATTTATTTTATATAAATCTAACAATGAATTAATTTCCTAGATATTTTTTTTTACAAGTATAAGTAATATAAGATCTCTCTCTCTCTCTCTCTAAATTTTAGTACTGCGTGGCCTAGTACGGGGAAACCCTGTTCTGAGGCTAAGTAGCTGAGCAAGAGGTCGTAAGGCACCTAAAGTCTTGCACATGTGTGGACCCTTGTCTAATTAAGGCCACAATTAATTGAACAAGTGAACCCATTACAATATATTTGCATCATATATTTTTATCGTTTTTTATTAAACACAAATTATTTGTTATGGTCATTTTCCTATAAATAATAATTTTCCGTTTGTGAATTTAAAACATATTACAAGAATATTATTTTATTAATCTAAATAATGTTATATCCGGCTTGCCGTATATATTAAAGGGGCATCTTTGCCGCGCTCGCTGTAAAATTGCAGCGTTAACAATTTTAGGAACAGCAACTTCGGCCAACACCTTGTTGCACGTCGTCAACGTTTCCTCCAATCAGGGAATTACACTTGACTGTATTCTAAATTCATCCAATTATATATTCTAAATTATTCCCTCCAGAACCGCGAACCGAGGTGATAAAAACAACGAACACCAAGGTGCGGCAGCCTATGACGCTTGAGAAGTTAATGTATCTTCCTTGCTGGCCCGCGTGAGTTCTAAACCGTATTACGTTCAGGCAACCCTATTTTCCTAGTTTCTATTTCTTTTAAACCGATTTGTTCAGTTTTCATTAATAAAATCTAAGCAGTCAAGTATACTATAAAATCCCACGGGAAGATCATCTCGATATTGCACTCGAGGAGGCGTGGCAAGTTGCTTGTTACCGTTAAATTTCTATTCAAAATCGTCTTTTCAAAATTATATTTTCAGACTTAATTTAATTATCTCAATTATTTCAATTAAGTACTCGAGCTCAATTCTATAATTTTGACTCAACTAATCAAGTATTCATGACCTGGGAAAAAATGATTTTGCCTAATTCTATATAATTATGCATGATTATATATAATTATACATGAATTTATGTATGATTATATATAATTATATATGAATTCATGTATGATTATATATAATCATATCTACCTTTATATATAATTATGCATGGCATTATATATAATTTGATCTTATCATGTCTGATTGGTACATAATGTCTCAAACTATGTATAGGTCTATGTATAATTAGATCTGATCAGACCTGAATTATATCTGCCTATGTATGATCATATATAGGCTTATATATAATTATACATGAGTTAATACATGACTAGATCTGATCAGATCTGACTGATGTAAACCCATATATAATCAGATATAGGTCTATACATAATTAGGTCCAATCAGATATGACTGATACAAACCCATATATAATTAGATATAGGCTTATATATAATAAGATCTGATCAGGCATGGCTAATATAAATTCATGTATAGTCGTGCATGACTGATATAAACTTATATGTAGTTATATATGTCTATGTATGATTAGATCTGATCAGACTTCATTGATATGAAACCTACAAATATTTAATTATGTATTTAGGTCCTATATATAGATTACATAATATGATAATTTTTTAATTTCAATTTTATTAAATTTTGATTTTTTTAACTATTAATCAAATTTAAATCTTCAATATTTGAAAAATGTTCAAAGGTTTCGACAGAAATTTAAAAGTAAAAATCGATATCAATTAATATACGGATATTTATAATTTTATAGATAAGTAGATTTGATTATATTTATCAAATGAATTTTATTCTAATTTATTTACAAAACCAAATTCATCATTAGGTGCATTATTTACGTAGGATGTATCAATTTGATTATTTGAGTTAAGTAATGTCATAAACTTTTATTAATTATAAGTGTGTAACATACTAGAGGATCAGACTACAATACAGCGATAACCAAAGTTAAGCAGCATCGACGTGAGGCATCAATTGGACGGGTGACCTTGTATTAAAATAGTAGTCAACGGATAGTAATTTTTTTTTTTTTTATTTAAATTTAACCGACATTTATATTGATGAAAACAATAAATCCTAATTAAATTACTTAATTAATAATTCACAGATATTCTAAATGAGATTCTCAAAATGACTATATTCGTGCATGCATGATTATATATAATCATATATGATTATATATAATGATATATGATTATATATAATCATATATGATTATATATAATGATATATGATTATATATAATCATATATAATCAGATCTGGCCAATTTTTGGATCTGATCGTATAGAATTATATATAATTAGACAAAATCATTTTGTCCCGGGGAGCTCAAACAATCGACAGTATTAATTAATTAAATCAACGATATAATTTTGTAACCCAGTGATATTATGTGCAGTGACAAATAAAAATATTGTTATATTTTGAAATATGCGTATTTTTCAAACATCTCAACCACCAACTAGTCCTGGCATGTATTTATTTAATTATTATTACAACAAATTCAAACATTAATCTGAATAATAATTTAATTTGTGAAACAATAATGTTTTCAATAATAATTCGAATATTAATTTAAATAAATTTTAGTTTGTGAATTTAGAATTACTTTACAAAATATTGTGAATCTAAATAATAATTTTTAATTTGTAAATCAATAATGTTTTTACTAAGAATATTAATTTAAATAAATTTTAGTTTGTGAATTTGAAATTACTTTACAAAATATTATGAATTAAAATAATAATTTTTGATTTGTGAAACAATAATGTTTTTATTAAGAATATTAATTTAAATAAATTTTAGTTTGTGAATTTAAAATTAATTTACAATATATTATGAATCTCAATAATAATTTTTGATTTGTGAATTATGAAATAACATTATTTTCAACAATAATTTAAATATTTACTTAAATAATAAATTTTAGGATGTGAATTTGAAATATTCACATATTTTGAACGATATTATGTTAAATATTATAACAACTGAAATATAAATTCAAATAAAAATTTTACGTAAATTCGAAGTATTCATATATTTTAACATAAAACTATGAACTTAAAGAAATATTGTTAATTTGTGAATTTAGAATATTCATATATATCTATCTTAAACAATTTTATATTAAATAACTGAAATACAAATTTAAATAGCAATTTCTTATGGATTTAAATTATTTTAAATTTGTTAATTTTTATTAAATAATTAAATATGTGTTTAAATAAAATTCAAAAGTCCTTAATAAATATATTTTTATAAAATTTCACATCTATGTTTCCCCCTGAATCCTCCGAATCGAGTTATTTCAAGAAATTTATAGATTTCTGAAAGTTAAAATAAATCTCATAAAGGCCCTAGGGGTATAAGTATGGTGAATTGGCCCCAGATAGATATTTGAATGATACTTAACGGATATGTAGGTACTGATAAAATACTAAGATCCTGAAAGTTTCAGGTGTCTAACTAAATCCGTTTCCGAGAACATAAATATTATGTAAAAAATAGAAAAATTTGTTTTTCTCAGGATTGGCTTGACCGATTGGTCTAAAAATTTAGTATGTTTTGGGAGCTCATAATAGCTATCGAAAAAAATTATTGACAGTTTTATAGCTTCATAAGATTCTTGAAAAAAAAATTGTTTCTTTCCAAATTGTTTTTTCTAACTATGATACGATTTTGGCACAATTATGAAACTAGGTTTTTTCAGAGCCTTATGTACTCCCCTATAACTCATAATTTTTTCAGATTTTTAAAAAAGGTACGCCATCGTTAAAAAAAATAAAATCCATTTTTCAGCTCAATTAATGCATCTATTCAAATAGTTTAGGCTATAGTTTTTTGATTTGATAGATATTCAGATAGTTTGTAGCTATCAGAAATAATATTTTGTATTTAAAACAATGACAAAAATTTTTTCATCAATGTAAAAAATTAAATGAGTTAAAAATAATTACTTATTTAATAATTTTTAATAAATATTTTTAAAAACAACTTTTTCTTTCAAAGCTTGATGATCTATATATTTTTATAAACTTATGACATGAACGTAGTTTCTCGTAGCAATGAAAGATCAGAGTTTTTATTTTATTTTGTCGTTGGCATTATGGATTTTTTCAAAAACGATTAAATTTTTTAAAAAAGACTAGTTTACGTCCGCGCGCAAGCGCGCACGTGTCGCGTTTTTCATATATATTTATTTTAATGTATATTTCGTGTCGTTTGCATTTATTTTTTTGCTTTCTACCAATCACGTTACGAATAGTTTGGCTTCACATATTTTTCATGTCTATTATAATATAGGGATTCTCAAAATCATCGTGTTGCGTAATCGAACTATATTTAAATTCAAATATAGTTGCACTTCCGACAGATAGAGGCAGCACCTACTGGGGTCTCGTGGCTGTTAAATTTAAACTGGACTAGCGCAGTGCGACGCATGCGCATCGATTTTGCCTGCCTCGTGTCACGAAGACGGCCGCCATTATCTTTCGCTATGCACATTCAACAGATAACACGTGTTATTATAAATCGTATCATTTTGCGCTCATCTCTAGTAATTAATTAAAAATAATAAATAAAATCAATTGAGTAATCGATAAGCTCATCAAAAATATAACTATTTTTGTTATCGTAAGCACCAGAGCTCATAAATAAATCAATAAAAAACTCAAGACTTCCAGTGATCATCGATTACGTTTTTCAAGAGGTTATTCAAACGGGAGACATCACAGGTGCCCTTTTATTTAATAAATATTTATATCCAGTGTTCATAAAAATTATAAGACTCTATCTGATAATTAATCAATTATCAACATGCTCAATATTTTAATAAAATTAAAAGTAAATTCTCGCTCGGTAGCCTCTGCAATCATGCTGCCACGTGTTCATAAAATAAATTCAATTCAGTGCAATTTATTATAAACTCATTCAATTTAATTAAATTAAGTGATCAATAATATTATAAATCAATGAACTCAATTATTCATGCAATTTGTGCTATTAAAAATAGTAATTCAAGTGTTCAATATCTAACTTCGCTCGGTAACCTCTGATTTCATGTTACTGTTTTCCATGACATTTTTTACAATCAACTCAGTGTTCAAATATATTCAAATTAATTATTTCAATTATTTAATCGAGCTCAACTTTCTAATTTGCATTCAATTATTTACGTATTCATGAGCTCAGACAATTTAACAGTATTAATAAATTAAATCAACGATTTAATTTTGTAACCCAGTGATATTATGTGCTGTGACAAATAAAAATATTGTTATATTTTCTAATATGCTTATTTTTCCAATATCCCAACCACCACCATTCCTGGCATGTATTTATTTAATTATTATTACAACACATCGCTAGGTGGTGTCTTTTAAAAAGACAAATGATAAACAACAGATAATTACCGAGTTTGTGGTTTCTACAGTTTAAAAAACGTTTTATTCAATCAATAGTATTATTTAAATCATAAAAAAATATGTCTTCTAAGACAGTCAATGAAAAATATTGTATTTGCTTAAAGTTTTTAAAAAAAGTTCCTGGTTTTTATAAGCGTTTGTGTATAAATGGAGTTATTGATGAATATTCGTTTGTTTTTGATTATGATTTTTCTATTGATGACGGTGTCTGTGGAAAATTTCGATTGGAGATGTATAAAAAAAAAAGTTGATCCTGAAGCGAGATTACATTATTCAGAAGATGAATCAGAAAGTACTGTCAGTGAATTGTTAAAAAAAACGGAGTCCAGCTAATCTCAAATGACAGTGTCCCAATCAAGTTCTGGTGATCCATCTTTCGAAGCAAACATTATATGTACCGACAACAATACAGAGTACATTAAAGTGCCCATCAGAAAAACTGTTTCAACCCATAAATATTGCTGTGTTTGTTACACTGGTGATAAGAATTTGACAGTGTTTCTTCAAAGTGCTAGAATGCAGTCCTTCATCAAACGACGAGTTTACATTCCAAATGGAAATCGATGCTGTTTGAATCATTGAATCAATAAACGTTTTTATGATGAAGATCTTCATCTTATAAAAGTTTATTCTGATTGGACTAAAATGATATCTTCGGAATTCACTAACATGATGGAAAACTTTGCTAATGAATGTGATTCCACATTACTCGACAAAATGGATGATTGTCGTGTCTCAGATGAGAAACTTCATGTCTTGACCGGCTTAAAATGGGAAAACTTGATTGAGCTGCGGAATTCGTTGTCATCAATGAGAAATACTGATGCTCGGAGCATAACTCAAGCACTCATTGTATTTTTAGTCAAGCTTCGCACAGGCAACTCAAATAAGTTGATATTTACGATTTTACAGATAGAAGAAGAGCAATTATTATCAAAGTATTGTGAGTAGATAATATAATTTTTTAAAAAAGACGTATTACCTTCTTATTTTGGTTCAAGGACAATGTCCAGAGATGATCTTATTAAAAATCATACGTCTGCAGTTGCCAAAAAACTTCATGATAATCTTGATGGCAAACTCATTCTTATTTGTGATGGGACTTATGCTTGTCATGAGAAAAGTTTAAAGAATGAGTACTAAAGGAAGTCGTATTCTGGACAAAAAAAAGTACCGTTGTGTAAGCCATTTACGATTTGTACCACGGATGGATACATAGTTGACATGCTAGGACCGTATCATGCCAACTAAAACGATGCTACTATCATGAGAGATATTATAGATAATCCTGATGGTATCTGCAATTTATTGAAACCTGGTGATGTTTGTTGTTGATCGTGGATTCCGTGATGTGACAGAATATTTAGAAAGTAAAGGTTCTGAAGTATTAATGCCAGCACTTAAGGGGAAACGAAATCTGTTAACAACAGCTGAGTCCAATGCTTCAAGATATGTAACTAAAATTTGTTGACCAGTGGAGGAAACACACGGAATGCTAAAACAAAAATATCATCTGCTAGATCAAAAAATTGACAACAAAATGCTTCCTAGAATCGGAAGTTTTTATAAAATCTTCTCGTTTTTTCATAATAAGTACAGTAAACACCTAACTTCTGGTGCAGAGTTTCCAGATGAGATCGTAGAAAGAATGAAATCTCAAAATGATATTGAAAACACGTTAGCTGATGAACTACAACGAAATGGCCGGCAACGGAAAAAACTACTATTCCAGTCTATATCATCAAGTGATCTAGAAGATTTTCCAGAAATGACGGAAAAAGATCTTCAAAGTTTTTTCACTCGATCTTATCAATTTAAACAAGCGATAACGTACTTGTCAGAAATGATAAACGACTCAGGTAATATCACTATTCAGTATGTTAAAGACCATTCTAACATACTAAAAGCTCAAGTTCAATCCTGTCATATAAGTAGAAAAGTTTATAGATGCTTCATTGACTATAAGCCAAATACTATCGGACACAAAAGTGTAGTGAGACACAGCTGTGAGTGTGCAAATGGTCTTAGCACTATTGGATGTTGCTCCCACGTTGCGCCATTGTTTATTATTTGTCGCACGGAAGATACTTATCAAAAATTCCAAAGCCTGCTGCAATATTGAGTAAATTATTTAACAAAGACAATAATACAGTTGTAATTGAAGAGGTCAGTGATGAAGATTAATGAAACTTTTTTCTGTTATATATTTATATTATGTATACCTTTCATATATTTTTTTTTCTTTTCATTTAATTGTTTATTCATTCAAAACTAAATTCATTGTGTATAAATCATTAAGCTTTGAAAGGAAAAGTTGTTTTTAAAAATATTTATTAGAAATTAATAAATAATTAATTATTTTTAACTATTTTAATTTTTTACATTGATGAAAAAATTTTTGTCATTGTTTTAAATACAAAATATTATTTCTGATAGCTACAAACTATCTGAATATCCATTAAATCAAAAAAGTATAGCCTAAACTATTTGAATAGATGCATTAATTGAGCTGAAAAATGGATTTTATTTTTTTTAACAATGGCGTACCTTTTTTAAAAATCTGAAAAATTATGTGTTAGTAGTATGGTGCAACTATAGCGCCCCCCACCACAAAGTGGTGGTAGAGCCCAGAGTGTGGTAGGGTCACCCGCGAGTCCGCCGGTCGTTGCGGACAGTACAGAAGGCTGTACATATATATATATATATATATCGATATATATAATATACATTTTGAATGCATAGTATCAAGCATGACTAATATATATATATATATATATATATATATATATATATATATATATATATATATATATATTAGGGTGCTTCGGTTGAAACAACTATTTTTTTTTTTTTCGCTCCCATTTCGAAATTTTGTTGGAAATACCCCCAAAAAAATTCTCTGAGAGTTTGAGCCCTTAATATTAATATTAAGTAGTCTACCACAGCGTGTGAAGATTTCCCGTTTAAAATACACGTAAACGTGGGTTTTTATTTTTTAAACTTCTATAATTCCGCGGCATTTAATGATATCATCTCGCCTAAAATCGGGATTTTCTCAGAATAAAATGTTCTACAAAAGTGCCCATTGTCGCGAAGTCGTAACTCATACGGGTGGGGTAGTACGGACCGCTAAAATGAATTTTTTCATAGAATTCGTGTTTTTTCTCTGATTATCTCATAAACAACAAGACCTACAGAAAAAATGCAAACAACAATTTTATAGGAAATTCAATTTTCTACAAAAAAAGTCTTAAGCACCAAATCACTCAGATTGATATTTCCTGAGATGTTAGACAAATAAAAAATCAATATTTTTTAAGATTTGATTTGACATTTTATGGGAATTCAATGCTACGTAAACTTCAATAATTAATATATTAGAAAATATCAATCTGAGTGATTTGAGGCTAAGGACCTGTTTCGTAGGAAATTAAATTTCCTATAAAATTGTCTTTTGCATTTTTTTTGTAGGTCTTGTTGTTTATGAGGTAATGAGAGAAAAAACAAGAATTCTATGAAAAAATTTGTTTTAGCGGTCCGTATTACCCCACTTGTATGAGTTACGACTTCGCGACAACGAACACTTCTGTAGAACATTTGATTCTGAGAAAATCCCGACTTTGAACGAGATGATATCATTAAATGCCGCAGAGTTATAGAAGTTTTAATAATAAAAACCCAAGTTTACGTGTATTTTAAATGGGAAATCTTCACACGTTGTGGTAGAGTACCTAATATTAATATTAAGGGTTCAAACTCTCAGAGAATTTTTTTTGGGGTATTTCCAATAAAATTTCGAGATGGGAGCGAAAAAAAAAAAATAGTCGTTTCAAACGAAGCACTCTAATACATACATATATATATATAGATGGAAGTAGGTTTTTACTTACCTTTCAGGTTAATAATATCCATCAATATACTTAGGCTGTGTTTAATTAAATAATCAAAAACACCTATTTATCTGCAATGATAACATTGAATATTTATTTACGATTATTTATAATTATACACTACTGGAAAAAATTAAGGGATCAAAAAAAAATTCCAAATTTTTGGGCAAATTTCAACAAGCCGTAACTTCGAAAGAAATGGTCGTACAAGAAATCGATGGAAAAGGAAATTGTAGCTCCAAGTGTCTAGTTTTTGGATTAGAAATTTAAAAATTTTTAACCTCTGCGGTTTTTGAGTAATCGTAGAAAAACTAGCAACAAAAAAATTTTCAAAATTTTTTTAGTTATTTTTTTTGGTCTACGGGCGTGGAAAAAATTTTTTTAGCTTAACCACTATAAGGATCGGATACTTTGTTCATTTAGCTTTAATTTGGTTTTTTGAACGACTCGATACGTCCACTTCTCGCCGAGATATCGGTCTTCAAATGGAAAAGGATCCTTTTGTGTTTGATTATCGATATCTCAGCAACCAATGATCGCACAGAAAGTTAAAGGTGGGTTTCAAGAACTTGAATGAATTCTCCTTAACGACTAGCCATTGCTTTTCCAAAAAAAAATTTTTTTCTTATTGTTACATGAATTTGAAAATGCAACAAAAAAAGGGCTATTGGTGGTTTTTTGGAAAATCGAGCGCTAGATCGAAAATATTGAGGAAACCACTAATGTTAAGTGTGCCTTTTACAGTTCAATATGTCCACAAAAACCCTACAAAAAATCAAATTAATCCAGCCAGCCGTTTTTTTGTTTCACTCGATCGAATTTTTGAAAAAATTAAAGGATCACGTTTTTTGCTCTGAAAAGCTCATAATTTTTAAAAATGAGAAAAAAAAATCGTTTTTTCCTAGCTTTTTCCACATTTTTGCTCCAGAAAAAGCTTAAATTTAAAACAAAAAAAAATTTCGAAAAATAAAATTTTTTTTGAATTTTTTTCTCTTGAAAATTAAAAAAGTAAAAAATTTTCAATTCTGACCAAAAAAATTAAAAAAAATTTCTTTTAGTGCAAAGTAATCAGTTATGAAAAAAACTGTTAAATTAAGCGATTTGCTAAGGATTCGTAACAAGTAAAATAAAAAACAATCTGCGAAAAGCGTGTGAAAAAAAAATCGAAATTCGATTGGGGGTATTAACTTTTTTATTGAATTTAATTAAAAGGAGACCAGTAGAATCAAGGAATACAGCTGCGGAAACGCGTTAAAAATGATTGGGCGATGGTCTCTTGAATTTCCTTAACTTGTTTAAAAAAAAATTTTTACAAAAAAAATTTTTTTTTTCAAAAAAAATTTTATTTTTTGAAATTTTTTTTTTTTTTCGAAATTTTTTTTTGTTTTAAATTTAAGCTTTTTCTGGAGCAAAAATGTGGAAAAAGCTAGGAAAAAACGATTTTTTTTTCTTATTTTTAAAAATTATGAGCTTTTCAGAGCAAAAAACGTGATCCTTTAATTTTTTCAAAAATTCGATCGAGTGAAACAAAAAAACGGCTGGCTGGATTAATTTGATTTTTTGTAGGGTTTTTGTGGACATATTGAACTGTAAAAGGCACCCTTAACATTAGTGGTTTCCTCAATATTTTCGATCTAGCGCTCGATTTTCCAAAAAACCACCAATAGCCCTTTTTTTGTTGCATTTTCAAATTCATGTAACAATAAGAAAAAATTTTTTTTTTGGAAAAGCAATGGCTAGTCGTTAAGGAGAATTCATTCAAGTTCTTGAAACCCACCTTTAACTTTCTGTGCGATCATTGGTTGCTGAGATATCGATAATCAAACACAAAAGGATCCTTTTCCATTTGAAGACCGATATCTCGGCGAGAAGTGGACGTATCGAGGTGTTCAAAAAACCAAATTAAAGCTAAATGAACAAAGTATCCGATCCTTATCGATGTTAAGCTAAAAAAATTTTTTCCACGCCCGTAGACCAAAAAAAATAACTAAAAAAATTTTGAAAATTTTTTTGTTGCTGGTTTTTCTACGATTACTCAAAAACCGCAGAGGTTAAAAATTTTTAAAGTTCTAATCCAAAAACTAGACACTTGGAGCTACAATTTCCTTTTCCATCGATTTCTTGTACGACCATTTCTTTCGAAGTTACGGCCTGTTGAAATTTGCCCAAAAATTTGGAATTTTTTTTTGATCCCTTAATTTTTTCCAGTAGTGTATTCTAGACACGAAAAAATTATTCTTCTGCATGACAATCCTCGTCCACATGTTGCGGCTCCCGTGAAAAAGTACTCGGAAACACTTGATTGGGAAGTGTTACCCCACCCGCCGTATTCACCAGACATTGCACTGTCCGATTATCACCTGTTCCGGTCCATGGCACATGCTCTGACGGCGCAGCGGTTCACATCTTATGAGGATACCAAAAATTGGGTTGATTCGTGGATAGCCTCAAAAGACAAGGAGTTCTTCAGACGTGGGATTCGAATGCTGCCTGAGAGATGGGAAAAAGTGGTTGCAAGTGATGGGCAATATTTTGAATAAATTTATATTACTGTTCTTCTATAATAAATATTTAATTTGTGATAAAAAACGGCGGAAACTTATTTGTAACCTTAATATTTTAATAAAAATATAAGGATTATGAAACATAATAATCAATAAATCATAAAGATTATAGGACGCTTTGAGATATTTAAATTTTATTTTAAACATATAGCAATAAATGAATAAATATTTTTAAGCACATACTTTATTGACGGATGTTAAAATTTTAAAATATTAAAGATTTAAATTATAATCTTATTTAAATTAAATTAAATATATTTATTCGTTTTAAGTTAAAAATTTGCAAATATTGAATAATTTTCAGGTGTTTTGAATAATTAAAATTATTTAATGCTTCTAAGAGGTAAGAAGACTTTATCCGTGCGTCGATAAGCTAGTATATATTAAACGAAGGCAAATTAGCGCAATACATTATCAATCGTATGACAGGCAAGTTCTATGATAATAGAGATATCGCAACAATATATAGATATATTGATATAACGGCAACTAATTTAATTATTATATATATATATATATATATATATATATATATATATATATATATATATATATATATATATATATATATATATATATATATATATGTTCAAGAGTAAGTGATTCAATTCGCACGGACCATGGAGAAAGACTGCTCCCGCTCAGCAAGCCACCGACCAATAGAAGTTAACTCGACCCCTTCCAGCCTCAACTAAGACTTCTCATTGACAGTTCTTAACTTTTTCTTCTCTCCTCAAAAGCCAGCCATCTCATTGGAGCGCAGATACCGCTGTTTCCCACGTCGTCTAGAACCCTCTAGAAGGCGGACTCTCGGGTATAAAAGAAGGGAATCTGAGAGCGGCAGACCATTTTCAACTGCCATCATCCCTCGCGTTGCGTCAAATGCTCAGGGAATCACGAAACGAGTGAATGCACTAAAGATAAACAAGAAAAACCTAAATGTGTCAACTGTAATGAAAGGCACCCTGCCAATTACAGTGGATGTAAAGCCTACCAAAACCAATTACAAAAAATAGAAATAAGACGAATATCAAACGGTCCTGCAAAAGACCAACAACAACCACCTGAAACTTCCGAAGGGAAATATCCAGCGCCCAGGCCCAGCAAAGCATTCATTCAACAGCAACGTGCAATCCACAACAACGATCCAACGACTATATGGAACGGCAACGCACCAACTAATTACACAATAGGTAATAATAATAGCTTAAGTAACAATCCATACAATGTTAATAGCAACGTAAATATTAATAGCATTAAGGAAGTGATACATGAAATCAAAACACTAAATGAGCTATGTAATATTAAATTTATACTAGATATTTTTAAAAAACTTAACGATAAACTCTTAAATTGCAACGACAAAGCAACTCAATGCTCTGTTATACTAGAAATAATGTCAGAACTTAATGGCAAATAAAAACATTCATTTCGATAATCTAAAAATTGCCTATTGGATTGCCAATGGGCTCCAGTATAAATAGGCTAAACTTAAAAACTTTATACGTAAAAACGACATAGACGTAATGCTTTTAAATGAAACAAAACTGCCAAAAAACAAAAATGTCTTTATTAGTGGATACAAAATATATAGAAAAGATAGGACAGAAGTCAATCCTGGGGGGGGGGGGCTAATGATATTAGTCAAAAACAAAATTAAGCATTGTGAAAGTAGCATTAATCATGATTTCCAGGCGATAGAAGCATTAAGAATCATTATAGATAACCGTACAGCTGTATACTCAATATAGGCGAGACCCACCAAAAACAACGTAACCAATACTATCGACCCTACAGAACTCAACTTAGTATTAAGTAGCTTTAGCAGAGTAATAGCAGTAGGTGACTACACTGCTAAACACGCAAACGAGCCAATAAAAACGGACAAGTTATACATAAATTAATAAAAGACAAACACTACGCGATACTAGCTCCTGACAGATACACACTACACCCATCGAATGACGGTCTACCCAGTATAGTCGACTTTGCTTTGGCAAAAAATATCAACACAGCCGTTGATATCGAAACTATTAACGACCTTGACTCAGACCATTTACCAATAATTCTAGAACTAGGCAATCTTGACCACACCAAACATGAACAACGTGTACATTACGACTACAAAAAAGCCAACCGGGCTAATTTCAGATGTTTCATTAACGAGAAACTAATCATAAACAAAAATCTCAACACAAAAGCTGACATAGACGCATCAATTAATAACCTGACCCAAATCATAAATAAAGCCAAAGACAGAACCATACCAAAAAAGAACGGTCAACCTAACATTACGGAACTACCAGACGACATAAAAAAACTAATCAAAGACAGAAACACAGCCAGGCGAAAATTTCACAAAACTAGATTGCCCACATTTAAAATCGAAAAAAATAGACTCAGCAACTTAGTAAATCAAGAAATTTCCCGCTTCTTGAACAAAACCTGGGACAAAAAACTGTCCAATCTGAAGGTACGAGATAATTCGATCTGGAAAACGGCCAAATAATTCACAAACAAAAATGACTCTAATATACCGACCCTACAAGGATGACACGGACTCGTATTTACTGACGAAGACAAAGCAAACGAACTTGCACACACCTTTGAAAAAGTTCACCACCTCACAGAGAACGAAGGAGATGAAGACCTCGAAAAAGAGGTGGACCGAATCTACAACAATATTAAAAACGAACAAATTAACGTTGACAACATACACATTACATCCTCCTCAAAAATTGCACAAGCTATTAAAAAAACCAAATCAACCAAAGCCCTGGGACCAGACGGTATCCAAAACATTCTACTAAAAAACCTTTCAAAAAAGGCATTAGTTCAGCTCACTTACATATTCAATCAATGTTTTAAAATATCGCATTTTCCCTCTGATTGGAAGGAAGCTGAAGTGCTTGCATTTCCAAAACCTGGAAAGGACAAACTGTTCCCACAAAATTACCGACCAATAAGTCTGCTACAAACAATGAGTAAGACATTCGAAATGATAATCCTGAATAGAATCAAAAAATTTGAGAAAGATAACAAAGTAATCAAGGAGGAACAGTTTGGCTTCCAGGAGCGGAAGTACACAGTGTCAACAGCTAGCCAGAATAACAAATTATATTTGTAATAACTTCAATATTAATCACTCCACAGCCATGGTGCTGCTGGACATAGAAAAAGTTTTCGATACCGTCTGGCACCGGGGGTTAATTTATAAACTATTTCTGATAGGGATACCACTATACATCATTAAAATACTCATGAAATATTTAAAAAACAGGACCTTCAGAGTAAAAATTAACAACTCTGTATTAGATTAACAGAAAGTAGTAGCGGGGGTGCCGCAAGGCTCAATCTTAGGGCCCAAGCTATTTACATTTTACATAAACGATCTACCCACAGACAAAGACACCAACTTAGCCCTATTCGCAGATGACATTGCTATCTATAGGGCTGCCAGCAACAAAAAGTATGCGCTTGATAAAGTACAAAACACTTTAAACAAGTTCTTAGAATTCTATAACAAATGGAAAATCAAGATTAATGCTACAACAACGGAAGTTATAATATTCACACACAGTTCAAAAAAGTTAAAAAACGTGAAAACGACCTAAAAGTATCAATCGGGAACGAAAAAATCGAAACTAAAAAAACAAGTGAAATACCTCGGGATGATCCTTGACCAAAAACTAAATTTTAATGAACATGTAACTAAGGCCTGTAACAAAGCCTATCAAGTTAAAAATATTTTGTATCCACTATTAAGACATAAAAGTAAATTATCAACCAATAACAAAGTATTATTATATAAATCAATGATCAAACCTCTATTGCTTTATGCTATTCCCATATAGAGCAGCACATCGAAAACTAATATACAGAAAATACGAAGAGTGCAAAAAAAAAACACTAAGACTCATAAGTAAGGCAGAACTAGGAACAACAAATGTAGAAATTAGAAACAAACTCAATGTACCTGATATATGCGACGATATATATAACTTTACAAAAAGATATTATGATATTAGAATTAAACAACACAAAATATTAGATGATGTGGGAGCACTTAACGATGATACGGCTCCATTTCAAATTAAATACAAACTGCCTCATAGCCTACTGATAGATAAACATTAAGATTTATGTAAATAATGTAAATTCTCTTAGCAATAGAACCTAGTACTATATCAGATACTCTCAAACGGTCTTTCTCAAGACCACAACGGCCTTTTTTAAGGCCACCAACTATATTCAACGTACTAGATCTCTTCAATATAAAGCTATTTAACCGGCAGACTACTCGTTGAACAAAATATATATATGTATATATATATAATACTTAAAGTTACTTACCTGCATTCTTTAAATACTAAAAGGCATATTTTAAATAAGTTAGAGTTTTGATTATTTCTTTCAAACAAAGTAATTTCATGAAATTTGAAATAGTATTAATTTAAGAATTTATAATAAAATTATCATTTTATATCAAATATTTAAAGTTACTTACCTGCGTTATTTAAATACTGAAAATTTTCATTTTAAATCATTTTAGGCATATTTTAAATAACTTATTTCTTAAAATATTGTAGAATTGAAATTAGTTTAATATATTTTTGTAACGTTAAGAGCTGCTTATTCATTTGAAGCTAAATCATACAAGGTTTTATTCAAGCAATACAAGATTGTTATTCAAGTAATACCATGATAATTATAGGTTTAAGAGGTTCTCCTACTTATAATCACTATTATACATGAGCGTAGGAATAATTTTAAACCATCACTTTGGTAATAATGTCCTTTGTGAAAAATAATATTAATTCGAGTATAACCAACTCCATATAATCAGCGGTAAACGAATTGTACGTAGCTTTTAAGCTACTCTTTATTTATTCGTTTACAGAGGCAATTTTCAAACCACCAATAACAAATTTACCAATGATTTCCTCAGATAGGTCGATATCCCCAAAATTTTGACGTATACGAGGCATTATCTCCTTAACAAGTATTATTAACTGGTTCAAACATTCGTCACAAGGCGCACATAATTGTTGAAGATACTTCAGACGATTATTTATTAGATCTTCAAAGTCATAAATATTCTGCAATGTGTTTTGACGCATTGTCACTTTTCGCACATATTTGGGCATTGTATCAGCCTGCTGACTGGTGACATCCATGATTGTAAATAATCTTGCTTCTCCATAGGTAGATCCCAACGATGAATATTGAAAAATGTATCCCTCGAGTGATGATGTGTCATTAGGCAGCTTTCTATATTGAGCGTCAGGCAAATTGAAATTTTTCGTTAGTATTTTTTTTGGACTTTTTTTGCAAAAGAAAATTACAATTGTTATTAACAAAAAACCGTTAAAAAAATTAGTTGTCCAGCTTTTTGGCAAAATCGCAAAAAGTATAAGTGATAGCTCGAATATTAAAAAAGTTTCTAAAAGAGCAGAAAATTTGAGTTAAAAAGTTTTCGAATCCCCGAATTGTAGTTCCAATATTTATAATTTTTATTTAACGTTGAAAATAGGCTTTTGCGCGGCAGTTGAGGCATGCGCGCGCCACCGCTCTAGTAAGCGTAGTTGTTAAATAATTTTTTTAAGCAATCAAATATTAATTAAAAAATTTGCAAAAATTCTGGTGTCATCTAGACACTCTAAAGAATATGATTCCGCGGTACTAGAAGTTGTATCATCATTTTTCAAAAAGTGATTCGATTATTAATTAACATTTTTTTTACGGGTATGTGTTGTTATATCCGGCTTGCCGTAGATATTAAGGGGGCCTCTTCTCCGCGCTCGCTGTAAAGTGCAGCGTTAACAATTTTAAGGGCAGCAACTTCGGCCAAAACCTCGGTGCACGTCGTCAACGTTTCCTCCAATCAGAGAATTACACTTAACTGTATTCTAAACTCATCCAATTATATATCCTAAATCATTCCCTCCAGAACCGCTAACCAAGGTGATAAAAACAACGAACACCAAGGTGCGGTAGCTTATGACGCTTGAGAAGTTAATGTACTTTCCTTGCTGGCCTGCGTGAGTTCTAAACCGTGTGACGTTTAGGCAACCCTCTTTTTCTATTTTATATTTCTCTTCAACCGAGTCGTTCAGTTTTCGTTAATAAAATCTAAACAGTCAAGTATACTATAAAATCCCACGGGAAGATCGTCTCGATATTGCACTCGGAGAGGCGTGGCAAGTTGCTTGTTACCGTAAAATTTCTATTCAATATTGTCTTTTCAAAATTATATTTTCTTTTCCGAAAATCACCACACGGCGTGGGTGATTTTATAATAATTGTTAAGTGTATAAATAGCGATTTTCGTCCGAGTGAATTGCTGGAGTCGGAGATTCAGACCGAACTCAAATGAGCCAAAGACTCAATAAATTCGAAGTGTAAAACCTATAAGTTAAGTTTTAATAGTTAAGTGTAAGTCCCAGAGATTTAAGTTAAAGAAAAGAACCTCAGTGTTAAGAACTATTTAACATCTTGTGAACTGAGTACGGCGAGCCCATAGGGAAATATTCCAATAAACATCCATCATTGGGGAAAACCTATATATTAGATTATTTCTAATATTAAAAACCACATCCCTTCTTTCTGGACCAAATCATCTTTTAATCAGAGACCATCAGAAGCCGTTTACAGTTGCAGTCCAAAGACCACAAAGACCAACTTACAAGTAAGCAGCGACCAACGAAAGGTAGGTGGAATTACCAAATTCTTTAACGTACTGCATCCAAATTCTGCATCGAAACTACAGAGAGGCCCCCACGGGGTTTATCGTTCGAGTTCTCACAATAAAAATAAAACCTAGAGCTTATCCTCTAGGAAAATCACCCTGTTAGCCCGGTGCCTCCCACTTGAGGTCCACGCAACCATTCCCAATAATTAATTATTATTTATTAATTGAATCCGGACATAACAGTGTTCTCATAAAAGACGGTGTAAAAATTAAGATAATTAATCCATAAATTTTTTGTTTCTTGGAGTTCTTTCTATAAACATACTCTACAAGATGACGTGATAAAAGTTTATAAAAAATTTTTATTTCATTAGTCATCAATTTTTGAAGTATCAAAAAGATTAAAAATTTAAATAATGTATGTTAAATAATTTTTTTTCTCAATTTTAAGCTATTACTGATTTCATATCCTTGTTAGGCATTACATGATTAATTTTTCAATTTTCTCATGCAATTTTTTTATAAATTTTTTATGAACAAATGGATTAATTAAATATTTTTGAAAAATTTTTTTTACTGTATCGTTAGCGTATGAAAATAATGATTTAAAAAAAAAACAATTTTTTCTTAAAAACAATATCTTAATGTTCATAATCGTTTTTTTCATATTTTGATTATTTTAATAAATAACTAAGGAATCGTTTTTGTTTAAAAAATCATAATTTTTATTTCTAAATATAATGGCAAAAAAAAAAATTTTTTTGTCAACAATTTATTCATTTATTTATTTAAAAATTTGTTATAAACAATTTTTTCTTTGTTTATTTCAATTTTTTTCTAGAACATAAAAAAATGACAAAAACAACAACCTGCATCAATATAGCAAAAAAATTTTTTTTCAATTTTTTAAAAAACATTTGGATTTTGGAGCACGAAAAACTCCAAGCACTGATTCGATTTGACAACAAACAAATTGCTGTAACTTTGCAACTATTGCAAGTACAGTTTTCAACCTCCAAGTCGTTTTTATACAGTATGAGTTAAGCTTTCTTATCAATTTTTAACCTAACGTTTATCTGTTATAGTTCTCTAACTACACGCATTCATTTATAAAAATTAGCATTTTCTATTTCTTACAATGCTTATATCTCATAAACAAATAATGTTATGACAAAAATGCTTCAAGACTTTTTTGTGACCTGATTATTGAACTATTCAAATATATTTTTTTTATATTTTTAACTTTATTTGTTTATGTGATTTTAGAATTTATTTAAATTATTTTCTAGTTACTCGCATTTTAAGATTTCCAAAGTACATTAGTGATTAAAACTATAAATTTGTACTGTTTATGATATCGATAAAGTCAATCTCACGATTTTATTTATTATTATTCATATTGAAGCATAGATGATGATTGTTGGTTTGAAATTATTAACTATTCGGTGTTTGCCGAAATAGTCTGTCTCGTGCTCATCATTTTTCTTGAAAATGTTGCTTATTATTCTCACGATTTATCCTCAATCCCCTGCTTTTGATTTGTTTCCAAGAAAATGCGAGTAAGAATAAAAAATAATTTAACCCCTGACAACCACACATCTAAACGGTATACCTCTTTAGACATTGAGGGTAAAACGTATGCAACATATTTTATTTTCAAATATCTTGGTCCCTAATTAAGTTAGAGAATTTTTTTTTTTAAATTGAAGCTTAAAAAATTCTCTATGATATAGATACAATAATATTTGTATCTATTTATCTATCCATATTTAACAAAAGAGCCCTTTGTTAAATATACACAAAGAATTATAACGAAATAAAATTTTGGAATGGGTACTTTGTACCAAGTGTGCTTGTCAGGGATTAAATAAATTCTAAAATCACATAAACAAATCAAGTTAAAAATATAAAAAAAATATATTTGAACAGTTTAATAATCAGGTAACAAAAAAGTCTTGAAGCATATTTGTCATAACATTGTTTGTTTATGAGATATAAGCATTGTAAGAAATAGAAAATGCTAATTTTTATAAATAAATCCGTTTAGTTAGAGAACTATAACAGATAAACGTTAGGTTAAGAATTGAGAGGAAAGCTTAACTCATACTGTATAAAAACGACTTGAAGGTTGAAAACTGTATCTGCAATAGTTGCAAAGTTACAGCAATTTGTTTGTTGACGAATCGAATCAGTGCTTGGACTTTGTCGTGCTCCAAAATCTAAATGTTTTTTAAAAAATTGAAAAAAATTTTTTTGCCATATTGTTGCAGGTTAATGTTTTTGTCATTTTTTTATGTTCTAGAAAAAAATTGGAATGAAAAAAGGAAAATTGTTTATAACAAATTTTTAAATAAATAAATGAATAAATTGGTGACAAAAAAATTTTTTTTTTGCCATTATATTTAGAAATGCAAATTATGATTTTTGAAACAAAAACTTGTTTCGTTCTGGCTCTAATTAAATTTAAATAAAAATTTTAGAAAATTTTTTTTTTGAAGTATCGAATTATTTATTCGCCACGGTGGGCGGATAAACGGTTCGACACTTCTTAGAATCATAAATAAATAATAATTTAATAAATCGTTACTTTGTTGGAGATATTATTTTATTCATCACCAACAATGTAACGGAAATCTCTTGCGATAAGAAAGTCGCCGTGGCTCGCGGATAGTCTAAATAGATGACGATCCATGAGACCCGGGCCACGATGATTCTCTCATAGGAAACCTGAGATGCAACGTTAACACTTTTGATAATGTATAATACTAAGGAGCGACAAAATCAAGGCAGTCGATCACAAGATCTAGTAGAGCTAAGAACTCTACACAAACCTGCTGGCTTGATCCTGTCACTCGGACTTTAAGGCAAAATATATATACGTATTTTATCAAAATACGCACTCCTTATTTTAAACTTTGGGCGCCGCCACCGGCAGCCCAATAATCACATACCTCTGTTGGGCGCCGCCACCGGCAGCCTAATATTCTCACCCGTTTGGGCGCCGACACCGGCAGCCTAAGCACTTCTTTTCCGAATCCGAAAAAATTCATGCCAAGAAGCCGAAGGTCAGGCAAGAAGGCTCAGCTACGTCGCGTATTACGAACGATCCACGAGGATCTCGGTCGCTCAATTCACCAACGTCCGCGCTTAGAGATCGTTGCCGAGGAAGTCCTCCTCGATCCGGTGACGTTGGTCGTTCGAAAAGAGTTTCCAAAGTCGGGTATCGTGGTGTCGGAGTTGAGTGAAGTGTCCAATAAACACCACCAACCGCAAGGTCAACCCACGTTCTGGACGAGTATCAGCAGTGGAACGCCGCTACCAACTATTGACGTGAGCCATTGAACACCACCTTCTGGGACCATCCCGTTCCACGACCCTCGCTACGGGTATTACTCCGAGGCCCATTTCAAGGACACCGGCAGGGACAACTACGCCCCAGCTGAGGCGGAAAGGTTGAAGCAGAAAGGGATTATTTGGGCCGACTTATGGGGCCCATAATCTCCACCATGGTAAGTCAATAAAACTTTTTGACATAAAATAAAAGAAGGTCAACAACTGACGCACCTGGGGTCTATCGACACCCTAACGACGTCAACCTGGTCAAATAAAAAAATTATTCTGTCTGATAATAGATAAGCCAGAATGTAACAAACGATTCCTTAGTGATTTATTCAAATAATCAAAATATGAAAAAAACGATTATAAACATTAAGATATTTTTCTTAAGGAAAAATTTTTTTTTTTTTTAATCATTATTTTTATACGCTAACAGTATGGTGAAAAAAATTTTTTCGAAAATATTTAATTAATCCATTTGTTTATGAAAAATTTATAAACAAATGGTATGAAAAAATTGAAAACTTAATCATGTAATGCCTAACAAGAATATGAAATCGGTAATTGCTTAAAATTGAAAAAAAAAATTATTTAACATACATTATTTAAATTTTTAATCTTTTTGTTACTTTAAAAATTGATAACTAATGAAATAAAAATATTTTATAAACTTTTATCACGTCATCTTGTTGAGTATGTTTATAGGAAGAACTCCAAGAAACAAAAAATTTATAGATTAATTATTTAAACTTTTACACCGCCTTATATGACAACACATACCCGTAAAAAAAAAATGTTAATTAACAATCGAATCACTTTTTGAAAAATGGTGATACAACTTTTAGTACCGCGGAATCATATTCTTTGAAGTGTCTAGATGGCACCAGAATTTTTTCAAATTTTTAATTAATATTTAATTGCTTAAAAAAATTATTTAACAACTACGCTCACTAGAGCGGTGGCGTGCGCATGCCTCAACTGCCGCGCAAAAGCCGATTTTTAGCGTTAAATAAAAATTATAAATATTGGAGCTACAATTCGGGGATCCGAGAACTTTTTTACTCAAATTTTCTGCTCTTTTAGAAACTTTTTTAATTTTTGAGCTATCACTTATACTTTTTGCGATTTTTCCAAACAGCTGGACAACTAATTTTTTTAACGGTTTTTTTTTAATAACAAATGTAATTTTTTTTTGCAAAAAAAATCCAAAAAACTCTTTTTTCTGGATGCCATTCCGGATCGTTTAAGCCATCATCCATATTTCTAGGAGACTTGTAACTATTTTTCGCAGGTTTTCATCTTCTCGACTAGACTACACATGATTTTCCATCAACAATTGCAATACACGGTGCAAGCTTGTATGTTTTAGTATCCAGCTTGAGTCCTACAATTATGGATTTTGTACGAGACTCGTTTAGTTTATACAAACTGGTTAAAAAAAATTCAAATTTCTCCCAAGACTGAAGCACACGGTTGTCTTGTTGCGAGGTACTTGGCTCAGCCATATCATTAAAAGATCGTTTTTTAGATAGCGACATTTTTAAAGCAGTGTGATATGTTTTAGTTACAAGCTTTAGGAGAGAACTGTTGTAGCTCATAAAAGTTTCAACTTTTCAACACATCCATTATCCCACCACATATAATTGCAAACTATGCATTTTTAATTTATGCTTCTACATTAGTTTATTCATTCGCGCATCTTCGTGGAATATGTATATATATAGGCTAATAAATAAAATTAATAAATCAAAATATACATTACTACTTTTGTATAACTTACGCTGATTTATACAAAATTTTTATGAGATCATGAGTTTTCTATTGCGTTTGTAATAGAAAACACCTTATAAGGTATCATGCAAAAACACTCGTACCCTTAAAATTTCTTTTTAACAATAATTTTACAAGGCCTTGAAAATTACATGCACTTTATAATAGTAAAAATGAAATAATAGAGCTTTACAACAAAAAAGGTAGTCATAACAATACGTGAGGCGTAAAACATCATCATCAGCACAACGTATCCTAATCTTTAGTATGATTTTATTTGCAGCTGCCTGGTATTCAATAATTATTTAGTTCATTACGATGTCACGGCTGATACGTTCAACTCGTATCCTTACAAGTCGCTAAAATAAGTTTTTGAAATTTTAAAAATAAATATGTACATGAGAAAACAATTTTTCTCAAGAACTATGGCGACATAGTCAGAATACAGTAAAGACACAGGCGGTAACACAAACCCGATGCGTTCCGAATAGACCTTCAGTTTTTTTTATATATAATAATTAACAGCTAAAATCAGTAGAATAGATCGCATAAGAGAAAATCCGTCCACCTAGTACGTGAGAACCTGAGATCTCTTGCACTTAGACCTTTTTTTTATGACGCCCGACTTACTGACGCCAGCAATCGTACGGGATAAATATACCTCCCTGAGCGTTGACAATTAACATACTGGGCTAAGTAGAAAAGGTACTAATGGGATACATGTACCATAGATTACTCTTATTCTCTAAATATCGTTATTTTCTCTTAACCTACTTTTAAAATTTATGTATCCGTTCCCATTTATTAATCTAAGCGAAGAACGGTAATCTTTTCTTTGATTTTTCATCTTAAAACTATAGACCACTCAACCCGTGTGCACCTGCATGTGATTTTTGGAAATTAAAGAAAGCTAATGGAAATCACCAAATTTATGGTTTCCTCGGCGGCAGGTCATCGGTCCACTTAATAGTCAAAATCTATTTCTCAGGGATCACACGTGTGCATGGGTCTAGAACTTTTGGGCGAGTCCGAGTCTTCTCGTATGGGAAACAAGTTACCATCACTTTTCATAGACCTAGGTAAAGACCATATAAAAAGGCCATGGACTTTAGCTCATTAGTTCTTTTGGGAATCAAACTGAACCATATCGAACTCCGGACACTTGACGGTGTTCGTGGCTAGAAGATTAATATCCCGATTGAGCATTCAGTCACGTGAGCCCAGGTCATTGGATCGGTCCTTGATCGTCGTAAGCACTCGTATAATCGGCATATTATTTTCTACTAGCTTTAGGAGCATACTCAACGCGATATTAGCGTATAGCATCTGATCACGTGAGCTCAGATCGTACGATTAGTCCTTGATCGTTGTAAGTCGTGAACTAATATCAACCGTTTAGCACCGGTACAGCATTGATTATCTTCATCTTATTTATAATACATTTAATTTCATTTTATTTTAATATTAAATTATACCACGAGAAACGTGAAGAATCAAAGAATATTTTACCGCGATAGATGCGAAGATTTGAATAATATTTTACCGCGAAAATACGCGAAGATTTTGAATAGTATTTTTACCACGAAAAAGCGAAGAATTTAAATATTTTGAAGCTATTTTACCGTGAGAATACGCGAAGATTTTATAAACAAATTTATATTTTACTTTACCGCGAAGAATTTGAATACATTGGAATTATTTTACCGCCAAAAACGCGAAGAGATTCATTATATTTTAATATACGAAGATTTGGAAACGCATAAACATTTAAATCCGTACAACTTACATAGCAATATGAATCCTGATAATTTGCGCTATCAGAAACCTTTCATAACGGCCCTTTTAGAATTGGTACGTTATGTCAAGGGAAGATCACCACGTGCATGGGTACCATATACAGAAACAAGGCTTGAAAAATGGTGGCAATTGTCGCGGGAATGTTTAATAAGATTATTACGGCGTCTTGTGATGTTTTCATCATCTCGGTTATTAGCAAGGGCGTACAAAAGAGGACTACTAACTACCAATTCAGTTGTTTTATGCACAGTCGTGTCAAAAATTCTTTAAACTCAAAAAGCGGACGCTAATTGTTTACAAGATTTGTTGATGGACTACGGTAACTGTATACGCACCTCTTATGATAAAATTTAATTTCTTAATTTATCAAGTATGTAAAAATTCTGTTTCAGAACAATACAGTCGCAACGAGTTATCGCACTTAGACAATAGCTATAATAACAATAGCTAAACCGATGACGTAAGTTTATAATTTTTGTGAAATATATTAATTTGTTTGGATATTTTAATTTGTTTTATATTTTTATCACCTAGGTTGTTACGCAAACGGCTGCGCCGTGGCTTGGTTATCAACCAGGTTGCGAAACGATAAGAATAGATCATTTTACAGGAGTTCAGCCTAAGCGTAACTTGTCTACTAGTTCTGACGATTCGTACGTCTCGTTTTCAACAGATAATGGAGAATCGGACGATTCTGGTAAATTTGATTCTGAAGAGGAACTGATGACTGAAAGAACTCAACAATATTATGATAATAGTATCATCGACGAAGAAGAAGAAGAAGAAGAAGAAGAAGAAGAAGAAGAAGAAGAAGAAGAAGAAGAAGAAGAAGAAGAAGAAGAAGAAGAAGAAGAAGAAGACTTGTCGCCGGGCGCGCTAATTGAAAATGCTAATACGCGAGGCCCAATCATAATTAGGTAGAGAAGGAGTTTTCCGATCATTGCCGAAAATAATCGAGTGAAATTAATAAAACTGCAAGACTGCAGTGAAAAACAACATTGGTGACCGAAACGACCGGACTGAACAGACGTTCAACGGAGAGTCAATGGGACTGGGTGGCCATCTAGACAAGACTTGTGACCGGAACGACCGAACCAGACCGACCTAAAGTGTGAAGCCAACAACATAGACACCGTTATCAGACGCTGTTAATTATATCAGGTAAATTTATTTAATTGTGACTTGGTGAATTATTGTGGAACCAAGCGATAAAAAGAAAATCAAATTGTTACAAGATACCAGGCAGGTAGCCGGTACCTTTTATTATCAAGAACTGATTGCGTCTGAATAGCAGGTTGAAGGAGAGTTCGAGTATTTCGGCGAAGACGAGAATTTGATCCGAGAGAGTCCACACGATAAGGAAAATTCGAGACGACCCGGTTACCCAGACACACACGGTCCATAATAACTACACGAACAAGAGAGAATCTTATACACGAACAAGAGAGAACCTTATACACGGACTAAAGAGAACAAGACACGGACAAGGACAATTAATACAGAACGAGCGACGGAAAAGAATCAACGTAAATTGTAATAGGTATTCTGTTAAATATTCCAGGCAGGAAGCCGGAATATTTGTTAATTATAATACATAATTTAACGTTGTGTCCACGAAGTATTGTCGTGTCAATTTAACGTGTAATAAAATAATTGTAAAGCCGGACCCAACAAGTATTAGCTTTGATATTTCGAGGCAGGTTGTTTGTCACTCGCCGGAAAATTCTTCTGGAATCTTCCAGGCAGGTCGCGTAAAACATTGCCGGAAAATCAATTGCGTTCTAGTCAAATTATCTAGTCATTAATATTGAGATAAAATTAATTATAAGTCAATTACATTTATAAATCAAATAAAATCATTTAATAAAATTATAAACGTTAAAAGTGTCGTGAAATGAAACGGGAAAATAAATAGTTGAGTTTTGAGTATTGAAAATAGAGGTTGTGATAAATTGTTGAGCGGTCATATAAAATAAATCCTAAAACCGGCTTAACAAAATTATTGATAAGAAAAGGATAACGTTTATAAGAAATTAGTTATTGTAAATTTACTAAGTGATTTTAAAATGGTTATTAAATAGATGGAAATTAATTTTAAATATAGAAAATAGGTTAATGGAATTTTATATTGATAAAAGTGTGAGTCAGTGAAAAGCGTAGTTATGGAAATTGTGATAATTAAATAAGTTGTAAATAAGAGTGTTGAAATCACGTCAAGGGCAAGGTGACCTAGAGGGTCACGTAGAGGGTCCAGGGGACCGCGCGAAAGTAAACTTAAGGTTTTAGCCACGTAGAGGGTCGCGTTGACCGCGTGGAGTTCAGGTTAAAATAAGTGTGTGTGGAAAATAAAGTCCAGGGGACTGAGTTAACGTGTGAGTGAGATAAATTAGGATTTAAGGGAGAAATTGTAGTAATTAAGTCTCGCGAAGGTTAAGCGATTTTAATAATTGTGTGTGTGAGTGTGTGGAAAATGCCAAAGGTAGTTGGCTTAGTTTAGGTTTATAAGATATAAGGTATAATAAAGGTTTATAAGGTTTATAAAATAAAAGGTCATAGGGTTATAAGGTTAAAAAGATTTATAAAATAAAAGGTTAAAATTGTTAATTGAAATCATTATAATTATTTACAAATTATCCTTCCTCATCCTTCTCTTACAATTAAACAAATTACACCGACCCTGACGATTCAAGATCCGGCTCTGGGAGGCCGTTATCACTTCCAGTGGTGCCCTTAAAAAGGTAATTTAAGGACGACCAGAGTAACAGCATAGCCCTGTTATATGCTGCAGAATCTAATCATATGCAATGGGCTGAAGGTGCTTAAAGCGATATTCTCACGTATATTAAAGCGTCGTGCAGGCCTTACGATCACGTAGGTTTTACTATTGATTACGAAAGACTTACAGCCAGGGCTATTTGGGCGAAATTTACAAGAGCAAGCAGTATTACAGTGAATGATTTATGGCGTTTATTAAGCAATGTTGCTCAAAGTGCAGGCGGTCTGACTACGGACGATAGACTTATTATCACATCAGCTGTTGTCTCAGGTATTGAGGGTCGCGGTATAGTAGTTTTGACTCATGAAGCACTTTTTAAACGATCAAGAATAACTATTAATAATAAGGATAATTTGTGTTTGCCGCGGTCGTTAGTTATTGCAATGATGTATATTGAAAGAGGTGACGTTCGTTCAGGTTCTTTACAGGGTAAGTGGAAAAATATAATAGACAACAGGAGAGATACACAGCAAAAAGAAGCTCTTAAATTATTACAAGCTAGTGGCGTTGTGATTCCTACACACGGTTGTGGTATTAACGAAATACTAGCTCTTCAACGTTATTTCACGCGTAAAGGTATAGCGATAGTTGTGTATGAATTTTTAACATTTGGAAAAGGAGCTCAACAACTTTTTGACGGGCGTGTCATGGTTCAAGAAACGTTCGGGTCGATTCGTCATTAAATACATTTATTATATTATCAAGATACTAACCATTATCAGCCCAGAACAAATTTAGCTGGTGCTTTGGGTAGTCGTTCATTTTGCGATTAATGTAATAAACGTTACAAGTCTAGTCGTGAGCATAGATGTTCTAAAAAATGTCCACGTTGTAATACCTCACCTGTATGTAAATATGTAGCTGAAAAAACATATAGTTTATGTAATCGCTGGTTTCCGAATAATGAATGTTGTAGGAATCATTTAAAATTAGCTTCAACTAATTTACGTGGGAAAAATAAGGCTCTTACAGTGTGTGATGCTTTGAAATTATGTACGGCATGTTGTAGATACATATATCATAATCTAGAACATAAGTGTAACATAAACTACTGCCCGATTTATTGCTGCGAGAGACCACTTAATCATTATTGTTCTATGGCCCCTCTTAAACAAAAAGAGCTTCTAAAAGTTTATTTTTGTTTTATGATTTTGAAACGTGGCAAAATAAGCATTTAAAAGGTGATAAGTCTACAAAAATACACGTACCGAATTTGTGTGTTGTTCAAAAAACATGTCTCTATTGCTGGGGTAGTAAGAATGTCTCTGAAAATCGCATTGAATGCGGTCAACGCGAATATATTTTTGGAGAAAAACCTGTCGAAAAATTTATTGATTTGGCTTTACAAAATAATTCTAAATTCTCGAAAATAATATGCATTGCTCCCAACGCTAGTAGTTTCGATGCACAATTTGTTTTAAAATGTACGATCGAGCAAAAGAAAACACGATTACCTGATCTAATTTTAAACGATACAAAAATAATTGTGATGCGCGTAGGTGATACGGTTTTTTTAGATAGTCTTGATTATTTGCATATTCCTTTGAGAGAGCCTCCAAAAGCGCTCGGGTTCGCTGATGAAGCATCGAAAGGCTATTTTCCGTACTTATTTAACACCCTTTCTAATAAAAATTATAGAGGCTTTATGCCCGATGTAAAATTTTTTCACCCAATACTATGTTTGCTAAAGAACGCGAGCAATTTATGGAATGGTACAATAATAAAGTACAAGAAGGTTATATTTTTAATTTTCAAAATGAAATTAAATTTTATTGTCAAAACGATGTAACTGTTTAAAGAAGAGCCTGTATGTTATTTCGTGAAATGTTTATAAAATGCGGTAAAGTATGCCCCTTTGCGGAATGTACCACTATAGCATCAGCTTGCTCAAAAATTTACAGATGCAATTTTCTTAAACCTGACACGATAGGCATTTTGACAGCCAGTGGTACTTATTGATAGTCATCAAATCAATCACACAAAGCAATTCAATGGCTCATTTTCAAAATACGAGTACATGGCTTTAGAATTATACATGCGGCGCATGGTGAAGAATATCGTTTGCCTTCAGGAATACTCGTTGGTGGTTATTATAAAAGCATGGTTGCCCTCAATGTTACAGAGTAAACCGCGATAGAATACTCAATATTGGCGATAGTATGGATGTGAGGTATGACTGTACTATAGCTACGTCAGAAAAAATCCGCAAATTAGGGTATAGTCTTACTGAAGAGTGGGAATGTGATTTCAATTTATTTTTATCTAGAAATCCTGAAGTTGCAGCTGAATTATGTGATCATCCCTTACTTTGTACTGAACCGTTGAATCCTAGAGATGCTTTTTTGGCGGTCGTACAGAAAGCTCTCTTACGTTATACGATATTAAAATCCACGAAAAAATTAAATATGTAGATGAATGTTCACTGTACCCTTATATTTGTAAAACTGGTAAATTTCCGATAGGTCATCCCGAAATTTTTATAGGTGATGAATGCCAGACTTTCATAGATTAAAATAATCATTTAACACTTGTCGAAGTGCTGGTGAAATGTACTGTTCTTTCACCAACAAAGCTTTATCATCCGGTATTACCATGTTGAGTTCATGATAGACTATTCTTCGCACTGTGTCGTTCTTGCGCTCAAGAATTAAGACAGGTAGATTGTAATCATACGCCTACAGACTGCGCTTTAACAGGTACATGGGTGGTAGATGAGATTAGGAAAGCCATTGAAAAAGGTTACATTATCATAAAAGTATTTAAAATGTGGCAGTATAAAATAGCTCAGTATAACTCTAAAACAGGGTCTTAAGGGATATTTACGGAAGACATCAACATTTTTTTAAAAATTAAAATTGAAGCAAGTGGTTACCCGAAAGATTGTAAGACTGACGAGCAAAAAGATAAATATATTGAAGGTTATGAGCGCGCTGAAGGTATAAAATTAGATGAAGAAAAAATTGAATTTAACGCAGGGTTACGAGCTGTAGCAAAACTTATTTTAAATTCTCTTTGGGGAAAATTTAGTTAGCGTGAAAATTTAAAGCAAACGGAAATGGTTACAACACGATCGTGTTTAATGGAAATTTTGACCGATAGTCAAATTGAAATATGTGGTTTTTTACCAGTTAACGATAATATATTATATATAAATTTTGGTTATAGTAATGATGCAACAAAGCCTTTCCGTACAACAAATGTCGTTATCGCAGCGTACACAACGGCTCAGGCACGTCTTAAATTATACAATTACTTCGAAAACTTAGGTACTAGAGCTTTATACTGCGATACGGATTCCTGTATTTACGTATCTGTAGAAGGAAAATATGAACCACCTACAGGTAAATTTTTAGCATTAAATTAACTGATGAATTAGAAAGTTACGGTCTAGGAAGTTATATTACATTTTTTGTAACAGGCGGCCCGAAATTTTATGATTATGCAATACGTGAACCTGATAATACAACTGCAGAGGTATGTAAAGTAAAAGGAAGAACTTTAAATTTTTCCAATAGTCTTAAAATTAATTATAATACAGTTAGAGCACTTGTAAATAGTGGAAGAACAGAGCCTGTTATAATAAAATTTGATGCTATACGCAGAACATGTTTCCATGCCATTGTAACGAAAAAGAAAACGAAAACAACATTTCCGCAATATAAAAAAAGACGTTTTAGAAATAAATATTCTACATTACTATTTGGGTACAGAGTTTATTAATGGTATTTAAATTAACACTGTAGTAAATTATAATAAATATATAAAATATACTTGCTTCTTCTATGTTTTATTTTCCCCCTCTTACATATAGCAGCGTAAGTAATTTTTATTTATTTAGTTATTTATTCAAGTTTATTCTCTTCAGTTCTCCGCAAACAGTCCACCTAATCGTTAAAACTAAATATAAATGGATATTATAATAGATATTCAGGGCTTCTTCGATAATTATGGAAATTTTTTACCTAAAGAAGTAGCACTAGTAGATTTAGAATCTTCTAGACAAGGTCATTGGTTAATCAAACCCTCGTTTTCTTATAATGAATTATTATCCTCTACAAAAAAAACAACAGTCAAAAAAATAACTGGCTTACAACAAACAAACACGGTTTAAAATGGTGTGACGGCTTTATTGCACTCTCAAATTTGATACCTATTGTTAAATTTTATTCTGAAAAAGCTCGGCGTGTATATGTACATGGTGATATAAAATTTAAATATCTTAAAAAATTACTACAAAAAGAAGTTATTAATTTAGAAGAAGAAGATATTGACAAGACCCCTAATAAATTTGATGATTTGAAAACTACAAACACCTTATGCACGTTACACGGCACATTAAAAATTTACAATCTTGATCAAAATTTGAGATTTGCTTTAAACAACGCTCTTTGCCTACAAAAGTGGATTTTAAAAGAACGTTCAAATTCTTGTGAATTTTAAAACTTTTTAAATTTCTATATGTCTCTTGAATAATAACTGACAATATACGCAGCTGTTAGCTGCATTTTACGCGGAGTCAGCATTTAAAAAGACAAGCTGATTAAAAC
This sequence comes from Microplitis deprimator, assembly GCA_964016945.1. NCBI lineage: Eukaryota > Metazoa > Arthropoda > Insecta > Hymenoptera > Braconidae > Microplitis > Microplitis deprimator. The sequence continues at coordinate 11,514,150 of OZ024712.1, read as the reverse complement.
TACAACGAGTCTCAGTTTCAAACGGTAGTTCAAGCGTGTCATAATAATGTGTTACACAAAATTTAAAGAGTGTGATGAGATTCGAGCAGTACCCGAAGAAGAAGACCCAGGAAACGAAATTAATGTGACTGAACACGATCTGGACACATTTAGAGCATATTGGCCAAACGATCTTTTATTCAGAATTCTACCGACACATTTAAATGTTGAAAGTATCGTCTGGTTAAGCACTGTTACTCGTGCTGTAAGAAATTCACCAACTTTTCTTGATCTAGGTTTAATTTTACATTATTACTAGCTGACCCGGCAAACGTTGTTTTGCCATATAAATTATTTCTACGGAATTTCTAGTGTAGAAAAAAAATAACTAACTTATTCTAAGTGTGTAAGGATGTGGTATATGAGTGAAAGAGGCACGGAGCGCTGTGAACCATGAGGACCCAGAACATGGTCTGGATTCGATTCCCAGTTCGGGCTATTTATATTTTTCTCAGTTTATCTATGGATTGTCTTATTGAGAAGGTTAATTGTAAGTTTAGGTTTCCACTATATAAAAATGGTGTATTACCGTACTATATTCTGTTCAATTTGATCTATAACTTATTGAGCCACACCGTCCATCGTACGGTAATACACCATTTTTATATAGTGGAAACCTTAACTTACAATTAACCTTCTCAATAAGACAATTTATAGATAAACTGAGAAAAATATAAATAGCCCGAACTGGGAATCGAACCCAGACCATGTCGGTATCGCGCTGAGTGCTCTACCAGTTAAGCTATCCGGCACTGTACTATATTCCGTTTAATTTGATTTATAACTTATTGCGCCACACCGTCCATCATACAGTAATACACTATTTTTATATAGTGGAAACCTAAACTTACAATTAACCTTCTCAATACGACAATTCATAGATAAATTAACTAATCGCGCGAACTACACTCAAAATTAATAATTTTATTAATTATTGATAAAATAGAAATAAATAATTATAGTCCAGCAAATTAATAATAAATTTATTTGAGAATATAGTAAATATGAGAGTTACACTGAGAACGTAAAATAATAATTGTATAAATTCACCTGTTCCAGTCCACCTCCTTACAATTAAGAGTAAGAGAAGCAGCATCTGGGTGCAGAGTCAAGGTCCAAGAGGGGTATCCTGAAGGAACAACAATCAGCCAAGTTCAAGGACATCTAGAACATCGTGACCGAACCCCATATTAGGCTAAGTACTAGTATTAGTCATAATTTGTAAGGCCAGTTCGGGTAATTTATTTAACAGACGAGTCTTGTCGCTGAGCTAGTAGGGAAAAGACTCACGAGAAGCTGCACGACCACACCTAAAGTGCGGGTGAACGATCCCTAACGTTTCAAATTACAATAGAATATTATTGAATATCGATACTGCGATCTTAGCGCAGTTAGCCGGATCGAATATGAAACATTCCAAAATCAACAGCAATTTATAAGTGATAAATTAATTAAATGAACAATTTAAATTGGACCCAATTGTAAATTCAAACCATTCTCGAATCCACACGAATATAGACAAAATATTTCATCAAAATCGGTCCAGTCGTTTAGGAAGAGTTCAGTGACATACACACGCACAAAAGAAATATGTATATATATATATATAAAGATTATCATTATTTTTATTATAAAAACTAATGTGCATATATTCTAATTATTATTTCAGTTTTTTTGGGTATGCCCCGTGACATCTTTGAGCTAGCTATGCGGTCAGCACCAGAGCAGATTCAGCAACCTCTCACACAACGATGGAACTCGATCCACAATAACATAAGTGAAAATGCATCTAAGATAATAGAAGACAAAACAAATTAATGTTAAAATACATAAGATTTACTAAGCTGTCTATTAAATTTGTATTCAAGTATTTTTAACTTTACCAAATTTGAATTCATGTATTTTCTTATTATATTTAACATTGCATATTTTAATAAATAAATAATTACCCATAAGTTATCGTTAAATTTTGTTTCGTTTCTGTCTAAATATATAAGATATACATCACTCGCTTAATTTAGTTCAAACAATGGATCCATGGTGGAAACACCCTTGGACGTAAATTATTTGCGGTCCCACGGGATGTGGTAAGACAGTATTTGTAAAATGGTTCATTAAATATTTGCCTCAGATGAGTGATATGAACTTCTCGAGAATAATATTTTATTACGATGAATGGCAGTCTTCCTATACGGAATATTCTAATTATAAAAATATTGAGTTTCGTGAAGGTTTACCACGCAGTGAAGATTACACTAACGATACGCGTCCGAAATTGCTTATTATAGATGATCTGATGCGTGAGGCCTCAAATAACAGCATCGTAGATTTATTCACAAAGGGCAGCCACCATAGGAACCTAAGTGTAATTTTTATTACCCAAAATATTTTTCATTAAGGACACGGTCACAGAGATATTTCCTTAAACGCAAACTATATCGTGAATTTTAAAAATCCACGTGATAGATCGCAAATACAACACCTTGCAAGGCAAGTTTATCCTGAAAATACACGTTTTTTACAAGAAATATACTATGATGCGTCATCTGTCCCCCACGGTTATTTACTACTAGATTTAGAACAATCAACACCTGAAAATTGTCGGTTTCGTTGCTGTATTTTCTCAGATAATCAACATCAATTCGTTTATATAACCAAGAAAAGTATAAATAATAGATCTAAAAGTTACAATGTTCCAGTATACCACCGATAATGGCGCAGCGCGGACCAATTAAAACGCAACAGCATGCTATACTCCACGCACTCTGTTATTTAAATAACGAACAAAGACAAGCTATACTACGCAAGGCTGACGCGGGTTTAGTACGGTGTATTTGCGAGTGTGCTCTAAATATATTACGTAGCAATGTGTTGTTATCATCAAAAGATCGCAAAAAATTAAAACGTTATGCCCCGTTTTCGAGAAAATTATTGGGTCAAGGAAGTTTAAATGATAAGAAAAAGATAATTATACAGACAGGTGGTTTCCTACCAGCATTTCTAGCACCATTACTAGGCGTGTTGCTATCAACAATAGTCCTACATTAATTAACTTGGAATACGCTCGCAAAATGGTATTATTACCAGAAGATAAATTACAAGATCATTGTAATACAGACAAAAATGAAGATAAATTAAAAAATAAAACTATGCAGACTTCAGGCACTACTACCACGACTATCCCGGCTCGACAATGAAATGCATGACATTCTAAACTCTAATAAGTATAATTCTGATCGTGAAAAATGTCAGGCATACTTGCAAATCCTTTAACGTTATTTACGTTGACTAGAATATGAAAAAAAACCTTTAGAAAATACATTTGCCGAATCAAATACAAACAAGAATATGAATTTTTCTGGTTCTTCTTTTGACACTGTTCCTAAAACTTCGGAATCTAGTATAGACTCGGCTGCAACGACTGTACATCATATGAGGCCGGTATTGATAATTCAATTATAGATAGTATCCTGAAAAAATTCAAAAATAAAGCCCGCTTGTTGTTAAAACGTCTAAAAAATTTACCTAGCTCAAAGATAACGTGGGATAGTCACGGGGTTGTAAAACTTCATGGTAAAAAAATAGCAGGTTCAAATATAACGGATCTTCTGAACAATGCTATAAGAAGGAGAAAATCTGTCAAAGTTATAGGAAGGCGTCAATTCGCTCAAGTGTTACAAGCCTCAAATATCCCTCGTGAATATATAGGCAACCAAAATTTTTTCAATAGCACAGTATTAATTTCTACATCTACAAGTTCACGAGGTAATATAAGCTGAGACAATGCAGATTGTCTTCGTCGTCCTCATCCTTACGGTTCCCCTGCTATCGTCGCGTCACCGACCTAAAACTAGAGTCATAGTGCCATGGTCACATGACTAATTATCACCTCAATGCATGACCGTGAGGGTAAGTGGGAGTGAGCCCAAAAAACTCAGCCCTAAGACCTTGCAGTGGTTGAACGACACTTCGATCTTGGATCACAATGAGCGCGCACGTGCTATTAATTATTAAAATTTAAAATAAAAATTCCAAATCATTCTAGTGATATATTCGCCACATTAGTATTATAAGTTTATTTGTAATTTAAACTTTTCATATTAAATAATTAATTTCATTATTGTTAAAATGAAATTATAAGATTAATTAAACAAGTGAAATTCCATAAAGAATTGTGCCTCACGCCCAATTTAAAATAAAAAAATCTGTGCCACGCGCCTAAACAATATATATTGGAATCGTTGCCGCTGACGAGCGACACGATATTAAACGAATTTACTACTACGAATAATTGTAAGTAATTTTATTATTATACCTGCCAAAATAAATCGTTCATTATATTTTATTATATTGCCTGTACTTTGCCTAAATGGTTTAAAGCCAATTTTCCTATAATAATTAAGTAAATTTGAGAATATATAACCGTAAGGTGTTTCATCTAATTTTTATCTGTTGTCTGATCGAATGAGTGCGGGTTTTTTCATTGCGAGAACCTCACTGTGTTGTCCTAGGAATATAAATTTCGTCGAGGCCAGCCTAAGCCAGGGTTCAACCCGCGAATTCTGGTGGCTGCTGGTAAAATCACGAGTAGAAAAGGCGATTTATCTCACAGCATACCAATTATTCGCGAAGAACTTGCTTCTTCAGATGAGTTTACGACCGGTGATGATGTGGTGACTAGAGCAGCTCAAAAGGGCAAAGGTTCTATATCCATAAAATCAAAAACTAAAAAATTGTCATGGACGAAGTTCAGACCAATAAAATACTAAAATCCGTATATTATAACCTTTCAGACGTAGCCAGTTTTTCGGGCGCTAGAAATCTTCCAAAATTAGGTGCTAAAGTTGATTCAAAGTTATCAAAAGACATGATTGAAAACTGGCTTAATAAACAAGAAACTTTTACAAAGCATCGGTTTAATAGAAAATATTTTATCAGACGTACTTACAACGTAGAAGTAATTAATGATGTATGGGAGGCCGATTTGGTAGACTTGAGAAATATATCAACGTACAATGACGGGTATAAATACATTTTAATGGTAATCGACGTCTTGAGTAAATTTGCGTGGGCTGAGCTACTATTAAATAAAACTAGCGCATCTGTGACACAAGGTTTTAAAAACATACTACTACGTAGCAGAAAAAGATTACTACGTTTAATACAAACGGATAGCGGCAAAGAGTTTCTTGGCGCATCTTTCCAAGAATTTTTTAAGAAAAAAGAAATACAATTTAGAACTGAACGAAATCCTGATGTAAAAGCAGCTGTCGTTGAACGTTTAAATAGAACGATCAAGGAGAGAATGTGGCGATATTTTACGTATAGACGGTCAAAAAGATATATAGACGTATTACAGAAGATTATCAATGCTTACAATCATACACAGCATAGCGGAATAAAAATGGCCCCTGTAAATGTCAATGAAGATAATTATGCGGCAGCAATTTATAACCTTAAGAAACGATGAGAAAATAATAAACGTTGTAGACTTCTAAAAAAACGTAAACCTAAATATAGCGTTGGTGACATGGTACGCATCAGTAAGACTAAAGCAGCGTTTGTGAAAGGATACAAAAGTGACTGGAGTAATGAGATTTTCAAAATTTCTAAAATTTTAATGTTCCGTCAGCCAGTGATTTATTTATTATCCGATTTACAAAACGAACCCATTGACGGTGTGTTTTATGAAGAAGAATTATCTCTAGTTAAATAAAAATGGCTTTAATTAGAGATAATTTTTATATTGTATTACCTAGTAACAGTATCATGAAATATTTCCCCAAGAACACGACTACGCATTTTATAACACAGTTACCTTAAGCGTTCGAATTAAGTGGTGAATGAAAAGTTGCGTTAGTAGAAATACAAAGTCCTATGACCATTCTACATGTACCAAAAGGATCTACTGCAATCATCATAGGTACAGCCAACATACCTATAAATACTTAAGAAAGAAAAAGTATTAGTGAAGAAAAAGAAGAAAAAAGTATAGTTGATATTGACTATGGTCATGTACCTTATCGTCAATATCAAAATATTAGCTCTTTAGTGCAATGTATGAATACACTTCCTGCATTATCTAAGCATATAAATATTGTACATGACGCTGGTGGCTATATATCAGTTCATAAAATATGTGATTGCGTAGCTATACATACACTGAAGTTAGATGAAATACTTGAAAAGATACTAGGATTTGGCGTAGACTATTTACCTAGACCTATCTCAGAAAAAAACGAATGCAAAGGGTCAACCCCTGCATCGTTAGCTAACGCAGTGCCTGGAAAAATATTTGTGTACATTGATATTTGTGAAGGTTATATAATAGGAGACGTGCAATCACCTCTGCTACGTGTCGTACCTGTTGATACCGATCATTACGTTTATGTTCCAACTAAAATAAAGACTTTTTCACCGGGCCGTTATATACCCTTAGTACTCAGAACCATGAACACTATCGAAATCGATATATGAGACGAGTTTGGGAATCCTATTCCATTTGAATACGGTACGCTGACCGTGACATTACATTTCAGAAGAAGAATTCAAGTATAACAAAATGGCCGGGTTTGAAATAATACAGTACGGTGACGGAACTCGTAATTATAACGGCATAAGTCAATTCTACATAGGCTCGCCAAATCGAAGAGGCCATGGTATTAGTAGCTTCTTTGATGGCTTGTTTAGACGTGTATTACCATTTTTAAAAAGCGGTGCAAATGCACTTGGCAAGGAAGCTTTAAAATCCGGTATAAATATTGCTACAGATGGTTTGGATCACAACGTACCAGTTAAAGAGGCGTTAAGTTAAGGCTTTATTAACAACGCACGAGAGTTTTTACCTAAAGAAATCGGTGTTACTTCTCTAACTAATGGTGATACGGCACATTGGATTTTAGCTCCTGAATTTTCATTTACGCTGTTGTCAGAAGAACGACAAGTTGAAAATAATGCGTTAACGAGAAAGCATGGTCTTGAATGGTATGACGGCAAGGCCATGATAAAATACGTGCATATACAGCTCCGATTTTTTTGTCAATGTGCTATGAAAATTTTTACAAAAGGAAAACTTCAAAAAACATACTTAAAAGGCCTACTTTGTCGTCCTGTCATAGATATAGAAGATTTACCAAACAATCTGTCAGTAACAGCCTTACACCAGCCGCGGTTAACATGTGCTTAACACAGATTTAATAAAACAGTGGTTAAATAACAAGGCACATAATCAAGATTCTTCAATAGCTACGTGTCATACAGCTGAGCTTACTAATAACGACGATAATACAATAATTTGTCCTTGGAAGTGTCAAGCTTGTAATGAACACGGTGCAAATATTGAGAGCTATACAGTTTATACCATACCACACGATTGGAGTATATCCAGCGGACAGAATCCCGAAAATTTGGACGAGGCCGACAGACTTTGTTGTTAATACAGATGGCCACAATGAGCCAGGACAGCACTGGGTCGCCATGTACATCGATAGACATGGAAATGGATGGTACTTCGATAGCTATGGATTACCACCACTCATTCCTCAACACCTTAAACGACTTAAACACAATTGTTAATGGTTCAAATATAACGGCAAGCAGTTGCAACAAGAAAATTCTCAAGTGTGCGGTCAATATTGTATTATGTTTTTGCATTTTATGTCTGCTGATCCTTCAATTGACAAGTTTATATCTATCTTTGACAAAAGATGTGACAGAAATGATGAAATTGTAAATGAATATTATAAATCTTTCATGAATTTAAATTGAAACGAATACTGTTATAATTTTGTATCCCACAGCATAGGTCTTAATAATATTCAATCATGTATTTAGACGTAAAGATACCAATATAATATTCCTATATCAACATAAATATTTTTTAAAAATCATCAATGTAATTAAACAATTAATTATATAATAATAAGATAAAGATAACCTATGTATTATGGTGATCAATATAATATAAAATAAAATAATGTATGTTGTCATTTTTCATTACCCCTTACTCATTTATTTTGAGATTGTTTCCTTAAGTTATTTATAGCATAGTATTTTAATTATTGCTTTTAATATTATTTATCGCTAAGGTAAGTAAGACGTACATATGTTAACATTTAATTAGCCACGTTAGCATATATACATTCTTCTGCACTGTCCGCATCAACCAGCGGACTCGCGGGTGACCCCACCACGCTCTGGGCTCTACCACCAATTTGTGGTGGGGGGCGCTATAGTTGTACCATACTACTTGTGTTATAGGGGAGTACATAAGGCTTTGAAAAAAAATAGTTTCATAATTGTGCCAAAATTGTATCATAGTTAGAAAAAACAATTTAGAAAGAAACAATTTTTTTTTTCAAGGATCTTATGAAGCTATAAAACTGTTAATAGTTTTTTTGATAGTTATTATGAGCTCCCAAAACATACTAAATTGTTAGACCAATCGGTCAAGCCAATCCTGAGAAAAAAAAATGTTTCTATTTTTTACATAATATTTATTTTCTTGGAAAAAGATTTAGTTAGACACCTGAAACTTTCAGGATTTTAGTATTGTCTTAGTACCTAAATATCCTCTAAGTATCATTCAAATATCGATCTAGGGTCGATTCACCATACTTATACCCCTAGGGCCTTACTTAAAATTTTCACGGGGTCATAATATCCACATCTATTTAGTGTTTTTACCAGTATCTCGCGGCTACAACAAATGTCTGACGATCCTCGCGAGATTTACTCGGTTTCCAGAAGCCGTAGCACTTGAAAACGGAGACACAGATACTGTTGCACTCGTGCTGTTTAATGAATGGATCTTAAAGTACGGTGTACCAAGTAGAATAACGTCCGATCAAGGAGGCCAATTCAGATCATCGTTGTTCCAATCTCTGAATGAATTATTCGGCATTACACATCTATTAACGACGCCGTATCATTCTGAACCCAATGGACTGGTGGAACGCCTACACCGGCAACTCAAGGCCGCACTGTTGTGTCACGATGACACTTGGTGTGATGCGCTACCCGTTGTCTTACTTGGTCTACGAGCAGCCTGGAAAGACGACATACAAGCTACCCCAGCCGAGCTTGTATACGGCGAGACGATTCTTCTCCCAGGTGGACTGCTAGTTCCGTAAAATAAACACACAAATGCCGAAAGTGTTTTGCGTGATTTAAAAGCATGCTTCAATAAATTGGCACCAACCGAAACCGTGCTTTATGGAGAGCCTTCTGTTTTCTGTTTCAGAGACCTCAACACTTGTTCTCACGTACTGGTGCGAGTCAGGAAAATTGGACCATCATTCTCAGCTCCGTATGAGGGTCCGCACGAAGCCGTCGCGCGACACGATAAATATTTTATCGTAAACTACAAACGCACCAATACTGTAATTTCTATTGACAGACTGAAACCTGTCTATTTCGTGGCCGACGACGCATAAAATAATTTTCTGTTTCATAATTTGAACTCTTGTCTAAATTCATCTTTTTGTTTATTATTTAGTGCATTCTCTCTAGCTACGGCATCATTTGAGTAGGTGGACGATTGGAGAATGCTTAAAATCAAGACCAAAGTAAACATCCTGCTATTCTACCACGGAATGCGGCACTCACTAAACTCATCATCTCTGATACTCATCAGCGTACCATGCATGGTGGTACTCAACTTCCTCTTGCATTCATACGACAAAAGTACTGGATCATTGGCAGTAGACAACCAGTACGATCAGTTATACTCAAATGTATAAAATGCGCACGACATCATGCTGATAGAGCTCACAACTCATGGGTCAGCTAACAGTATCACGAGTCACTCCATCATCCACATTCACTCACACTGAAGTTGACTATGCTGGTCCAATAACACTCAACAATTGGAGACGTAGAGGAGCAAAAACATACAAAGGCTGGATTTGTGTTTTTGTCTGCCTGTCTACGTCAGCAGTACATCTAGAGGTAGTCAGCGACTACAGCTCTAGTGGGTTCATAGCAGCACTTCGCAGATTTATCAGCCGACGAGGCATCTGCACAGCACTCTACAGCGATTGCGGAACGACGTTCAATTACGTCTTCATTTACGTTTGAAGAATTTACGACTCTTCTTACGCAAATTGAAGCTATATTGAATTCAAGAGCATTGGAGCCACTCACGGAAAATCCAGATGACATTGATGCACTCACTCCTGGTCACTTCTTTATTGGACGAGCAGTCAACATGATTCCTGAACCAGCACTCATCGATATAAATAATTCTCGATTGTCAAGATGGCAATTTTTACAACAACATGTTCAACAGTTCTGGAATCATTGGTCTACAACTTATCTTCAGAGACAACTGGCAATCACCAAGTGGCAACGTCCAACTCATCAAATTCAAGTTGGGTCAGTTGTATTACTCACCGACGAAAGGTTTCCACCAACCAGGTGGCCTCTCGCTCGTATCATCGCACTCCACCCTGGCAAAGATGGGTTGACCAGGGTTGCTACACTCAAAATGGTGAACTCTACACTCACTCGTCCAATCACGAAGCTCGCACTCCTACCAGTTGAACCAGAACCTCAAGAAGATGACAACAACTAACTCAGCTGGTTCATTGGCATGCTCAACGAAAGATCACGTACTCAAGAACTCATCAATCATCAACTCTGTTGCTGATGGCGGGCGGAATGTTGCGTAATCGAACTATATTTAAATTCAAATATAGTTGCACTTCCGACAGATAGAGACAGCACCTACTGGGGCCTCGTGGCTGTTAAATTTAAACTTGACTAGCGCAGTGCGACGCATGCGCATCGATTTTTCCTGCTTCGTGTCGAGAAGACGGCCGCCATTATCTTTCGCAATATTCATTCAACAGATAACACGTGTTATAATTAAATCTTATCATTTTGTGCTCATCTCAGAGTAATTAATTTGAATAATAATTTAATTAAATTCAGCATTCATCGGGCTCATTAAAACTATAATTATTTTTATAGTTTTGGGCACCAGAGCTCAGAAAATAATTACAAAAAGAACTCAAGAATTCAAGTGATCGACGACCACGTTTCTCAAGAGGTTATTCACAAGGGAGACATCACAGGTGCCTTTTTTTATTAAATGATTAATTATTACCAGTGCTCAATCAAATTGAAAGACTCAATATTCTGATTAATTAATTATCGTTATGCTCAATATTACATTTAAATTAAATATTAGCTTTCGCTCAGTAGCCTCTGCAATCCTGCTACCGCGTGTTCAACAAATAAATTCAATTCAGTGCAATTTATTATAAACTCATTCAAATCAATTAAATTAAGTGATCATAAATATTATAAACTCAATAATCTCATTTATTTATGCATTGGTTCTATTACAATTAGTAATTCAAATGTTCAATAATAAACTTCGCTCGGTAACCTCTGATTTCATGTTACTGTTTATCATGACATTTTTACAATCAAATCAGTGTTCAACTAAATTCAAACTAATTACTTTAATTATTTATATCAATTACTCGAGCTCAATTTTATAATTTGCATTCAATTAATTACGTATTCATGAGCTTAGACAATTCATAGTATTAATAAATTAAATCAACGATTTAATGTTGTAACCCACCAATATTATGTGCTGCGACAAATCAAAATATTGTTATATTTTTTGATATGCGTATTTTTCCAACATCCCAACCACCAACCAGTCCTGGCATGTATTTATTTTATTATTATTACAACATTTTATGGTCCTTCGAGCCGGATGGTTGGTTGGTTGTGTCGGTAGCATCATCAGTGGGCAGCTGCATGTTGAGGAGCTTGTCCAATTGAGCACCAATGCATAAATGAATGTGATTATTGAGTTTATAATATTTATGATCACTTAATTTAATTGATTTGAATGAGTTCATAATAAATTGCACTGAATTCAATTCATTTGTTGAACACGTGGTAGCATGATTGCAGAGGCTACTGAGCAAAAGCTAATATTTAATTTAATTGTAATATTGAGCATAACGATAATTAATTAATGAGAATATTGAGTCTTTTAATTTGATTGAGCACTGGTAATAATTAATCATTTAATAAAAAAAGGCACCTGTGATGTCTCCCTTGTGAATAACCTCTTGAGAAACGTGGTCGTCGATCACTTGAATTCTTGAGTTCTTTTTGTAATTATTTTCTGAGCTCTGGTGCCCAAAACTATAAAAATAATTATAGTTTTAATGAGCCCGATGAATGCTGAATTTAATTAAATTATTATTTAAATTAATTACTCTGAGATGAGCACAAAATGATAAGATTTAATTATAACACGTGTTATCTGTTGAATGTATATTGCGAAAGATAATGGCGGCCGTCTTCTCGACACGAAGCAGGAAAAATCGACGCGCATGCGTCGCACTGCGCTAGTCAAGTTTAAATTTAACAGCCACGAGGCCCCAGTAGGTGCTGTCTCTATCTGTCGGAAGTGCAACTATATTTGAATTTAAATATAGTTCGATTACGCAACAATTATCATTATAAAATTACTTATGTGTTTATAATATAATTTTCAATACATGGAGTTCGTATAGCTGGAATATATGACAACATATAATATTGTATATTATATTTGTATATTTTGAAAACATATAATTATATAATTAAAACGGCAAAAAAATAATTATTTTAATATATATGACTTCTTATATAAATAATTATATTGTAATATAAACTGTGTTATATTATTCAGTATAATTTTAGGATATAAATTTTTTTCATGCGGGTAGTTGGACTCTATTTTCCCTGATATCGTTTTTCTATGGTAAAAATGTCTTGGTGGAATCGTTCCTCGTGTTCATCACTAACAGCACCCAAGTTTGGGGGAAAAAGTCTAAATGTGAATGTAAAAAATGTATTTTTAAGGACATATTGCAGCCTAATGCTTTATAATTCTCTAAAAGTTCCTCGACAATAGTTTTATAGTCATTTGATCGGTGATTTCCAAGAAAATTTTCAGTGATTTTTATAAATGATTTCCAAACTGGTTTTTCCAGATCATCGAGTTGTTCTTTAAATATATCATCTTTCATTACTTGCCTGATTTGAGGACCTACAAACACACCCTCTAGAATCTTGGCGTCACTGATTTTAGGAATTTTTTTTTTTAGGTATTGAAATCCAGCGCCATTTTTATCCATTGCTTTCACAAAGTTTTTCATCAGGCCAAGTTTTATATGGAGAGGTGGTAAAAATATATCTTTAGGTCGTACTAATGGATCATGTTTTGAATTTTTTATTCCTGGAGTAAGAGATTATCTTTTGCGCCAATTTTGCTTAACGTAATGGTTCTTCTTATCCCTACTGTCCCATTCACACAGAAAACAACAAGATTTTGTATACCCAAGTTGCAATCCTAATAAGAGGGCAACAACTTTCAATCTCCGCAAATTTTCCATTTATGTTCGTCATATTGAATCTTTTCTAAAAGAAATTCCATTGTTTCATAGGATTCTTTCATGTTAACACCATAACCTATCGGTATGGAGGGAAGATTATAACTATTGTGTAACAAAACTACTTTTAAGCTTGTTTTTGAAGCATCAATAAACAAACGCCAGTCTTCAATTTTGTATTGTATTTCTAAAATATTTATAACACCACAAACATTGTTACAAAATATCAAATCGTTATCTTGTGAAAAAAAGCTTTTTAACTCTTCATCTCGATGCCGAAAAAAAGTAATTTTTGTGTTTGGTTGCAATAAATTCCATCCTTTTAATCGAGATCCTAAAAGTTCTCCTTGTTGTTTAGACAAGTGTAAATCACGAACTAAGTCATTAAGATCTTCTTGAGATAGTAGGTGTGGCGTTTCTTCCTTGAGACAGATAGATGAAGATGCAATTTGAAAATTAGGATGAGTATTTTTATTATCTGTTTCCTGTGATTCAGTTGAAAGATCAGAGCGCTGAGGTGGTTCTGGTATAGGTAGTTCTTCACTGTGAGGAATCGGTTTTTTAGCCGATGACACATCAGGATACTTAACTTGTTTTTCAGTTTTAATTGTAATGCTTTTTGTATTAGTCAGACAAAAATAACAATTAAATGATTGGTCTGTCGGTTCTATCCAAATCATCGGAATTCCGAAAGGTATAGATCGAGATCTTTTCCCCATCTCGTAAGAAGTCTTACACAAGTAATACAGCAGATGTGAGGAACCCACACTTTATCCTGTTGCCTAACAGGAAAACCGAAATAACTTTCATACAATTTTTTTATTAACGGTGTTAAATTTCTTCGTTGAGATACAAAAGTAATTTCACCACGAACGTAACAGAACTTGTCAGGATCATTTTTACACTTTCTTGACATTCTTTAAGAATCACTCTACTCAGCAAACACAAAACACAGCCACTTTTCTGAAAAATAAAACACTGAAGTGAAAAATAATAAGGAAAAAACAATTAATATTAAATTTTACTGATAAGTGCCGAAACACGGAAACTAGTCCTAATCAAATTGCTTACTTTTCTTGTTACAAAATTTTGTTGATCAGTGTAACTTATATATGATTATATATAATTAGACCTGGCCAATTCTCAGGTCTAATCATATGTTACAAGTTATTATATATATAAAGTTATAATTATATATGATTCGGGAAAATCATTTCTTCCCGAGTAACTACTTACGGATATTTTTAAACTTATGTGAGTATATATAGTCATATATAGGCATATGTAAATAATTCATTAAATATGCCTATATATATAATCATACATAATATAAACAATGTGTAAAAATTCGTGTTGCACTTTTGTATATGACCATGTATAACTATAGATAGGCTATACAACTATCTATGCCTATATGTATAGTTATTGTATCTCTATTTTAAATCATTCGAAAAGTAAATATGCTTTGTGTATCTTGGAGTTTTTTACATAGGAAGCTTGCTTGCCGGAGATGAAAAACGATGAATCCACGATACTTATACTGTCTGAGCACTGTCGAAGATTTAAACAAATGTACCGACTTTATGTCGAAAAAAAGAATGTATTTGAGCCGTGAAAGTATGAGTTCTCAACGTACTGTGAATTTACCGTCTTTTCACTGTGATCATGAAACCAGCATGGATGACTGTATAATTTCATAAGATTATTTCAAAACATTGAATCTTTAATATAGTATACCGTACTGTTTGAATTCTAATTGTATACAATACTCTAATTGCATTTGATCAAATAAGAAAATCTATTAATGAGTGCTTTACGAGATTTTGACTATCCCAACTTCATTCGGAACTTTTACGGATTCTACTTTAAAGATAACTATAAACTGAATGTAAGCATTTTTACGTATGTATTTTTAGTGTTATTTTCTTTTATCAATATGATTCATGATTCAATTCAGTTGTATAAAGGAAATGTCAATTACTCCATAAGTCCTTCAGAAAAAAATCTCAGAACAGTAGATGAAGTTGACAATATTAAATCATTGAATCAAACCTCTAAACGCCATGCATAGAATACTACAGGTTTGCTTATTAAACATGATATGTATTTTTATTTAACTACATCATTTATGATAGAAAACAAATATAAGAAAAGTCTTTTTATAATGCATTTCATGAGTCGTAAAATAAATTGTGGGCAAAACAAAAAAACTAAAATTGTTAAGTTCAGATAATGCTTTATTGTATGCTATTGATGAAAATTTATAGATGATCAATTAAAAATATTTATTTTTAAATATTACATATCCATAGTAGTTTTGGTGTCACTGTGAGTTCAGATTGAAGGTTTTTTTCCCGTTGATTTTTAGTTCCCATGAGAAAATGGATTAGATCGATGTAGATCTTAATTTTGGAACAAATTTTCGGAGATCTATGTAAGTCTAAGAAGATCTACAAAGACATATGGAGTTATAAAAATCTATGAAGATTCATAGAAATTTAATTAGATCTGCATAATTCTAAAAATTACACAAGTCCACAAAAAGTGGTGTGCTGGTCGTCAGATTATGATTTTTAGGCGTATTTGTTCCTACTGGGCACTAATCTGAAGTTGGGATTGGGGGTCAAACTGCAAACATTAGAGAAAAACCCAAAAAACCGATAAAAATCACAATTGAATTATTTTTTCCGCATGATATTAATATGACGCAGTTTTCGCTTATTTTTCTCTATAGTAGCCAACCGTAATTTGTAATTGCATAGATTAATTTCCCACTGTGTCTCATTTAAGCCTCACACAGTTGCAATAGTTTTTTTATTTTTTGTCATTTACAAAAAATTAAAATCGGTACATTTACCGGCAGAAACCTGCTACCATGGAATGTTCAGACTACGATGACAACTGCTTTTTGATGGGATGTGTAGAATGATTCGATAGTTAACATTTCGTGGTATCGAAGCCAGTAAAGGTGCGCTGTTTTTCAGGGAAGCGCTAGATTATGAAAATGATGCCATAATGTGTCTGACGACGACTTGACATTGTCTTCGTCAAAGTCGGAAAGCCCTCGTACTTAGACCTAGGAAGGTATGCCTGTGGGTATTCCAGCGCGCGGGGTTTGTTTATTTTAACAAGTTTTAAAAAAAGAGGAAAGAAGCGCTGCAGAAATTTACTGCATAAGTTATTTGGAGACAAAAAGTCTAGAAAATGACGAAATCTATAAGAACATTATTGCCATACAGAAGAAACTACTTTGTCGTGATTTTTATTGGTTTTTAGATTCTTCTCGGAAATTTGCAGTTTGACCCCAATTCTGACTTCAGATTCGTGTCCAGCGGGAAAAATAACTCCAGAAAATCATAATCTAACAACCAGCACACACCACTTTTTTGTGTGAACCTGTGTTATTATTGTGAATTTATAGTTTCTGATCTGTTGAAACGTATCCTTGAAAGTATGAAACGGAAGTTCAGTCAGTACACTTTGGGGTTAGTAGAGTACAATGTACTTTACACACTGGCATGGTCTACTTTTCAAAATCTTCCCATGGCTTTGCTACTTTGTCAAAATCACTTCGACCTGATCCTTTTGCAATTATTATTCATCTAAAAAAAAAATATTTATTTATCTAGCTACCAATCCAGAGATAAAAAAATAACACACAATGAGTGATGGTCCAACGACGCAGTACCGTAATGAAAAATGTTTTATCTGTTAACGCAGTACTTCCCTCAGTGCTATTCTCAGTTAGAAGACATTACCTACAACTTTAGTGAGGCTGGCCATGGAAAAAGTTCAGCTGATGGGATCGGTGGCTACATAAAAAAATTAGCTGACGACCAAGTAAAATACGGCATGGATGTGTCAAATTTTGATTCCTTGCTCGCGATTTTGCGAGATCGTGTAAAATCTATATACATTGATTGCGTTACAGAAGATGAAATATCAAACATTGATTCAATATTAACAAACAATGTTAAGCCTTTCGTCGGTACTATGAAAGTACATCAGCAAACGTGGAATAAACTACAACATAATTTTATTTTATTTAATTCATTGGGCTGTTTTGATTGTTCGAATAAAAATGCATGCGTACACTTTGCTATGGGAACAATTGACTACTCTATAAATGATACAACCGGAGAAATGAACAAAAGTCGGTAGCAAAAACAAAGAAATCGGATCATTCATCACCAAAATCAACTAAAAATTTAAAATACCTTGAAAAAGATCTTGCTAAAGATAATTTAGAAAAAAATGAAACAATATTATTGCGAAGAAGTTCAAGAATTAAAAAAAAACTGTGATGAAAACCAAAAATCATATACTAATTAATTTAATATTAATTAATTTATTCATTATTATTATTATTATTATTATTATTATTAATTTATCAATTTTATTATTATTAATTTATCAATTTTATTAATTTATTCAATGTTAATTAATTGATTTATTTTTTAGTAACTTCTATAAATTCAATTATAGTTGCTATAAATTATAAAGTTAATCGTTGTAATTGTTATTAATCGTCATTAATGTGTTGAATAATTATTAAAAAAGAGTTTGAAAGTGTTATACCAGGATTTATAAATAAATTTAATAATTTTCTCAAACAATTTCTACCGAATTTATTTTATGTCAGTACCGTGGATAAATGAGTCAGTACCGTGGAACGCAAAATTTGAAATTTGTTTCTCGTTCTTGACGCTTTGAAGTTGTAGTAAAATCCTCTCAGATTTTTATCTTCATAGTAAAATAGATAAATAATATACATAAAAAAATTGAAAAAGTTTAATTTCAAAATCTTAAAATTTTTAATAAAAAAAAATCATAGTTAGAACGGAATCACCCATATATCAGTTATCGCTGTAAATCAATTAAAATTAACTTGCTGCGTGATCAATTGTATTCGCTAAGACCACGTGTCTAAATTTTTATACATAAATTTTCCTACATATCTTCGCTACTACATTTATAATTTATTCAAGCGTTGCGTTCGCTTAAATATTTTTTATTATCAACATTAAGTGTAAAATCTGAAAATGACACATAATCTATAATCTTTGGAATTCCAGTGTAATAATTTTTACTTGTTAAAACCACAAGTCAAAACCACAATGGCTTTGTGCCATTGTGCCACCATGTATACACCGTCTATACATGGTGTAGCCACCATGATTACAGGATGTAGTCACCGTGATTAAACATTGTACCCATCGTGGTTCCACGGTGTAATCACCGTGATTACACGGGATAACCTCTGATATAATCATGGAAAACTTTATAATTCAATTTTATATAAACATATGAAATTATATTATTTTATATATAATGGCAGCAATTCAATGCTTTTATCGAGTTCTAGAGCTGATCAGATTTTGGAATCAATCGATCTGACAGTTTTCCACATATCCAAAAAAACGATAAAATTTTTTTTTTTTTTTCGTATTTCTTAAATATCTCAGAGTCTATTTCACTAAATGATCTAAAATTTTCTGGGAATCTAAGCTCAGAAGGAAGCTTTCGAATGCTGCAAGAACCATCTAAATCGGTTCATTCATTAAAAAGATATGAGAGGTTTACATCCAATCACAAACACACACATACATACACGAACACACAGACACACACACATACATACATACATACACTCGGACATCGTCTTGAATTTAGTCAGAATAGCTTCCTAGAACCTCAAAACGTTGACATCTGTTGGAATTTCGATTTTCGCAAATCGGGGTGAAAACAATAACTTCCCGAATTTTTGAAAATTTACAATTTTCTTAGCGGGAAGTTATAAAATTTCAGATGTAGAAGTAAAATTAAAAAAGAAAGAGTATGATCAAATGCGCCGGGAAAAATGAAATCTACTCCTAATAATTTAGAAGAACTTTATCAAAAAGAAAGGGTTATATATCTAAATAAAAAAGAGAAAGGACAAGTGAAATCTATTTTTGTCATGAGTTCGAGAGAAAAAAGGCACAGACTAAAAAATTGGAAGAAAAATAGCAAAACATATAGAGACCGAAAAGCAAAAGACCGTAAGAATACGATACGACTTTCAAATAAATATCACCTTCTAATTCAGAATCTGATTTAGAACCCGTGTTTCAAAATAATACTAAACCTCAAAGCTTGCTAGTTACTTAGAGAAGGATGCAACTAAGAAGGCGTAGAGCAATACAATATGCGAAAATAGCCAGGTTAGAAAAAAGTTCGAAAGAATAAACAAAAAAAAAGGAAAAATATCGTAAAAGATGTCAAAGGCAAACCAGAACCGCTCTATCATCACCTGAAACTAAAATATCAGCACTTTTGAAAAACATTCAAGTTTCTAAGATGGCGATAAAGAAACTTATTTTTTCAGAAATTATGACTAAACAACTAAAAGACAGCTACAGTCATTTGAAGAAGCATAGTGAGAAGAAGACATTCTACAAAATTTTAAAACCAGACTTTTTAAGAAAGCATAAACTGTTACATTTATTCAAACCTTTTTTCAAACATGAGACCTACAAAAAAAGCAGTTCTAGGAAAATAAATGCACGAACGATAAAAATTCAACAACAAGTTAGAGATTTTTTAGAAAAAAATGAGCACTCCAGGATGTGTCCCGGAAAAAAAGATTTCATTAGGTCAAAGGGGCAAGTAAAGCAAAAATGTTTATTAACGGATACTATGAAAAATTTGCACAAAAAATTTCTAAATACTGCTGACTATAAAATAAGCTTAGCAACATTCTGTAGATTTCGACCTTTTAGGGTGACTTGGGCGAATATAAAAGACCGAAATACTTGTCAATATATTATCCACGCAAATGTTCGACAATTGATTATAAAGTTACACAAACATAAAGCTTCACCTAGCTGCAACTTAACAAGATTTTTATCTGTGATAACATGCGATGTTCATTCAACTAAATGTTTATTGAAAAATTGTGAAGGTTGTAAA
This sequence comes from Microplitis deprimator, assembly GCA_964016945.1. Lineage (NCBI taxonomy): Eukaryota > Metazoa > Arthropoda > Insecta > Hymenoptera > Braconidae > Microplitis > Microplitis deprimator. The sequence goes on along the minus strand of OZ024712.1, from coordinate 11,493,754 downwards.
CATAAGACAGTAAAATATTATCTTCCACAGCCAAACCGAATGGTGACATATCATCAGTGGATGTATGATACTATTTCTTTTGAAAAAGATGAAAAGACCAAGACAGTACGTAAGCCGAATAAAAGAGAGATGAAAGTGCCAATTAGAGAGCTGGTACAAAAGTTAAAAGAAATATTACTTTCCTTCATTCAACACGTTGCTACAATAGCTCACCAGTATCAGACAATTTCCGAACTTAAAAAAAATTTGAATAAAAACGAAGTTCTTATTCATCTTGACTTCAGTGAAAATTATTGTTGCAAATATAATGAAGAAATGCACGCAGTCCATTTTGGCGGGGCAAGAAAACAAATAACACTTCATACCGATGCATTATTCGTACGTGACAACGATATTGTTAGAGTCCAAACTTTTTGCTCTTTATCAGATGATAACAGTCACGATTCAATGACGGCGTGGGCTCATTTAGTCCCAATTTTCGAATGGATTAAATCTAAAAATGTAAACATTAACATAATCCACTTACTGAGTGATCGCCCTGTTAATCAGTATTAAAATAAGTTTATATTCTATATCGACGTTCTAATTAGCAAATTGTCTAACTCCATTTCAGAAAATACTTTATCTATGCGAAAAAAAAGGAATTTAAAAATTTTTTTTATCTAAAAATCAATTCGATATCTATTATATGTATAGTATTTTTGTCAAGGTTACTCAAATGATATTTTCTTTGACTATTAGTATTTGGAAATTTCATAGAATCACCTACGAAAAATAATCAGTTAGACAATTTGCTAATTAGAACGTCGATATAGAATATTATTATATAAATGATTTATTTCCGGGAACAACATTCTTTTCATGACACTATTCAGAACCAGGCCATGGCAAAGGTGCACCTGATGGTGTGGGAGGTACACTAAAAAGAAGTGCCAACAAAGCCGTAGCTGAAGGTAAAGATATTGTGGACTTAAGTTCACTAAAAGACATTTTGATGGCTAGATGTCCTTCGATTATATTATTTGAAATTACCACTGATAATATCGCTAAAATAGAAGACCTCGTCAAACAATCAGACACTATTATCGCATTTCGTGGAACTCAAAAAATTCGCCAATTTGTGTTTACTGGTGATATGCTGGAATTCGGAAGCCTTTTTTGCTCTCAATGTATGGGAAAATGTAGTCATTTTCATCTGGGAAACTACTCGTCTCCAAGAAAACCTTGTATTTCAGCAACGCGTAGTAAAGTACAAACTCGATCTCAAGGTGGACATTCTTCTAATAAGTTTTCTGTTGGTAACGATTCTCTCATGGATGTAACCTATGATATAGGTGACCATGTCCTTATCAGATGGAACGATGAAATTTATCCGGGAAAAATAATTTCAGTTTCTGAGGAAGCCGCTTTCATAAAGTGTATGGAAAAAAGAATCAAATCCTGGAGATGGCCAACAATCATGGACGAGCAGTTGTACCCCTGGACAGATGTCCTACAGAAAATTAAACTTCCAAAATTGATTCGAAGAGGATGCTATTCAGTAAGAGAAATAGATCAGCACAAGTTGTAATATTTAAGCTTAAACTCGATAGAAAGGTTGCAGACTGTGATCTATAAACGACTGTTATATTATTAACTTTGAGACTGAGTAGGCTATTACAAAGATTTTAAGTGTGTTCTAAAATCTCTATAAGAGATTTTGAAGTTTCTCAGGGAATAAAATATTTTTGTTAATCTTCTTATTGCATCATTAATAATACTTCATAGTTTTTAAGTTAGTATTCTTTAAAAAAGTTATAAAAACATTTTGAAAATAAAAAACAAGATATTCTATAAAAAATGAATAATTTTTTTATTGATTCTCAAGAATTGCCTATAAAGATCATTCCCTTACGTTAGTCATCATTCCCTCACTTTTAAGTTTTTAAATTATTCTTGTAAGTCGCTTCAAATAAGTTTATTTTGGGGACCACTATGTCAGTAAAATTTAGCAACATATGTATTACAAAACTGACAGAAAAAAAATTCTAATTAATTGAAAAATTTTCTGATAATTTATTTCTACCTAATTTCGGAATTTCATGAGAAGTACCCTTATACTTTTTGAGATTTTGCCAAAGAGCTGAACAGCTAATTTTTTTAACGGTTTTTTATTAATAAGAATTGTAATTTTCTTTTCCGGAAAAAATCCAAAAAATGTCTTTTTCTAGACGCCATTCCGTATCGTTTAAGCCATCAAGTATATTTTCAGGAGACCTGTAACTATTTTTTGCAGAACATCAACTTCTCGACTAGACTACAGCTGTTATGGAGTCTCCGAGTTGCCATTTATCTAATAAATTAATTATTGCATCAGCCTGTCTTTTTCCAGTCTCAGATATTAATTTTGGAATACCAAGAAGTTGCTCTGTATTCAATCCAGAGACTAATATGGGAGGTCTATCAACTTTTTCCAACTTGTTTTTATCTGGCAATAATTTACCATCTCACTGTAGAACCAAAGAAGTGGCAACTCGTAGATTATCCTTAATATTAGAAGCAACTATTTTTCTTATTTGTAAGCGCTGTCGATAAATAGTACTGGTACTCGAAATAATGTCTTTGAGATCAACAGTAAACGCTTGCGCAAAAGGAGATAATAAAGGAGCAGCTTTTCTAGAGTTAACTTTGGTGCGATTTAACGTACCGGTAACTAGTGGAGTTGAAATTTTCATTCTTCGCTTCTTCGACCTAAAATATCGTGATAATGCATCTTCACAGTTGGAAATTGATCTCTTAAGGTCACTATTACTGAATGAAGAATGATTCAAAATTCAGTTAAGGACATATTGGAACAAGACAAATGTTCATATTTTTTTGGTAATTGTTGACTTATTTCTCGCAGATTTTCATTTGATGATACTGTAACAGGACCTACTCGCTTCTGATATCTCATCAATAAAATTTTTTGATCTTCAAATAATAAATGTAAGTCTGTTTTCATCGTGATATCAAATAATTCAAATAATTTAGCTGTAAATTTTTTGTCATCCAACTTTTAAGTTAAAGATTTTTTTTTTCTTATGAGTTTTTTTGTAACCTCTTCCACTCTGCATGCAATTTTTCTAGCTTAGTAATACTATGAAATGAATTGATGACACGTATTCTAATATGACTCTAAATATAATTTACTTCATTGACAACATTTCGAGCTCTTTCACGGATACTTTTTTTGAGATTTCTATATCTGTAAAAAAATAAACTCAATACTTGCTGATTAGTTGGTAATCTTTGTTCAATGATTTGACTAGTTGGAAAATCCACTAAATAAATCCATTTTTTTTTCACTCATTATTATTTTAATTTTTTTGTTAGTATTATTATTAAATATACTTGTCACTTTCACTCTCAAATGTGGAAACACTTACTGTGCTTTGTCAAAGGAAACTGTTTATGTCATTAATATATTATTATTTAAATAAAACAAAACTAATAAAAATGATTGTTCTTTTCTACTCAAATATACTCTAAAGACTAAAAAAATTTGAGTGGCCATGACAGTATTTTAAAAACTATCCAATCGTCAGCTATTAAAAATTTTCAAATTTTAAACGTTTGAGTACTTTCCCGGGAAAAAATGATCAGATCTGATCAGATATGAAAAATTACCGGGTCTGACCAGACCTGGCCAGGCATGTTTAGGTCCGATCAGGGATGTTCATGCCTGTTCATGCCCATCCAGGTAAAAAAATAATAGATAAAAAATGTCCCTATATAATTATATATAATTATGTATATCTATATATACAATTATGTATAATTATTTCTATAAAAAATTAAAAAAAAACTCGGTCGTGTGCAGGATTTGAACCGTGGACCTTGCGCTTGAAAGTTTAACCCGCTACCCGTTACCCTAAGAGATTGACTTGAAAAGTGATTTTCGTATGAACTTCAAGTAATAAAAATCTCATACGTGATAGATTCATGGTTAAGAAAATTTTATATCTTATACATGATAGATTTTTAGTTAAAAAAATTATACATCTAATTAATTAATTATTGATTTATAGTTATATGAAATTATATATGTTATATATAATTATAACTACGTTAGCTATATATAATTATAACTACGTTAGCTATATATAATTATCACTAAGTTAGATATATTTAATCATAACTAAGATTTTAAATTTAATCCCATAAATCAGGCTGGATCAGACATGAACAGGTATGATCAGGCCTGAGCGTATTTAACGCTTCAGACATGAACAGATATGAAAAGACATGAACAGGCATGGACAGGTATGATCAGGCCTGAGCTTATTCAACGCTTCAGACATGAAGAGGCATGAACAGGCACGATCAGGCCTGGTCATGTCTAATTTCAGGCCAGATCATACATGATCAGGTCTAATTTCAGGCCTGATCATACATGAACAGGCATGGTCAGGTCTCATCATTTTTTTCCGGGTTACTTCGCCTCTATAGAACATTATAATAGTAAAAAAATCTATTTTATCGACTGATCGACATAAGCATAAAAAAAAAGTTAACTGTCACAGTTTTAAATTATTTTATAAACATTTCTTTCATAACAATAGATTTAATATAGAAGATTACAAATTGAAAATAGAAGAAAAAAATACCACCATTTAATAACAACAAAGTAAAAACAATAATTATACATAAAAAAAAAAATTATTTTTTTTTTTTTTTAATTTGGGAGCTTGTAACTTTTTTTATATTGCAGTTACGAGCATGACTATTCATGACGTTTTTGTAGGAAATTAAATTTTCTATAAGAGTATGAAATTCAAAATTGGACGAAAAATTTTTTTATCTGATATTTCCTCGAAAAAATTTTAAAAAAAATTCTTACATGTATTTTAACTATTTTCGAGGTATCAAGTTGATTTTTTGGGAGGATTTTTTTACTAGGTCCCAAAGAAACTATTGAGACTATAAGACCTAGAAAAAAAAATCAGTTTTTTTGACACATCCCAATATATGTATATATTAAAACTTTATGAATTATTTTCATTTTTATATTTTAGATTATTATATTTGCGTTTAGACAAAATCCTTGCTCGAAATAATTGTGTCTTAGAACGATACAAAGATAGAAGAAAGAACGTTGGAAGCAAAAAGTAAATAGACGAGATAGAAGAGTTTGCCTATTTTTCCACGGATTGCAACCTTCCGCGAGGGTAAATGAACAGATAAGAGAGATTCTCAGCTATACCGCATCGACAGCTCTGTAGCTCTAGAAGGGTTATATTTTTAGGGTGTGTATTTAACGCTTTGATAATACAACGGGCCCCACAGATCATTCAATGCGTCCGAGAGACCTCGACTGGAATTTGCATAAGGTTTTTATAACTTTGGTCTCTAAAAAGGTGAGAAATAATTATAATTTAAAACTGCGTTAGCAAAAAGTCACGTTATTAATAAGAAATTTAGTATTGGTGAGTTGCCGAGCGGTGCCATAGAGGTAGTAGGGAGACGGATGCTACTGCAATTTTGTCTACACTGCGTTTCGCGCGCTAGCGAAAGAGACCTTGAGCGAAAAAAATGTTTTTAATTTAATTTAATTTTTTATTAAAAATTCGCACATAACACGTTCATATCGGAAAAATGACCATTACTCAAAAAATAACTTTGCATTCGCAATTCTTATGCGAAAGTAGTGAGAAGCCGTCTTCGGAATCACACAGACCTTGAAAGTTGTAACTTGGAGACAAAAGCAATAAATGACGTATGGGCATTGTACTGTACAAATTGAAAAAAAAATTATTTTGGCAGAGTAGAATCTTCATACTATTGGGACTTAGTTTTCAAGTATTCAAAAAATGTTAGTTAATAAATTAATATAATTTTGTTAGTCTAAATTATAAAATTTTACACCTCTTCATAGTTTTTAGCAACTGATAAAATTTGTAAATGGTGAAAATGGGAGATATAGCAAGTTGTAAGATCGAAATTTTGTGTATGACGAATATTTATCCTACAAGGTAAAGATCTGATTTTGAAAATCAACACACAAGATTTTAGTTGGAGTTGATGTATTTTGTTGGACAATAATTAATACACTTAATTCCATCTAGGAATATATTTATCTTTGAATATTTGCTATAATTATCCATTTTAAATTAATGTGCTGTAGCCTAATTTAATGCTTACGTTAGATAGTTGACAATAATAGATAACCATTGACCCAAATAGAATTCAAATGCTGAACAATTCATTACAGTTTGATGGTAAATTTTACATTTTATAAAAGCTTGTAATTTCTGTTTTTCTATAGTATCTCATAATTCCACTTTAGATTGAAATAACTCTTACATTTTTTGATTGCAAAGTAATAGCAATGACAGCATAATTTATAAACCAAACGAACATGGCAACAAATATAAATATCGTAAACATGGTAATCACTCGTTATAATTTCTAAATAATCTTCCACTAAATATCATATCAAGCGGAAAAAAATTTACATTTCTATAAAAAGTTGTCTGAATAAGAAAAAAACATTATGAGTCACTGAATAATCCGCTGACTCGTTGGAAAAAGTGAATCTATTATTGGCTTTTAATTATTTTTTAGTTCGAGTGTTAAATTATAATCAACATCCGGTTACAGTCGAATTTCAATGTCCGCTCCCATCAAGTCTGAACTTCACCTCAACCTCGGCCCACACCGCAAATTACGCTCTCCTACCCAAAGCTACACATTTGTATGCATCGGTGTAATTATAAAAGTATTATTCGTACAGATGTAACATCACATACGTGTAGTTTAACTATTTCAAGGGAAGGGGCATTTGATAAGTCCGAATTGTTAGGACATTTCCGCTCCTGTATCGACTCGCTGTCAGATTTGATGGTATCCGATTGTACTAAGATCATAGATAAACGAGTAGTTGAAGAAGCGAATTAATCATGAATATAAATGTGTTCAAAAGTAAGTGATTCAATTCGCGCGGACCATGGAGAAAGACTGCTCGTGCTCAGCAAGCCACCGACCAATAGAAGTTAACTCAACCCCCTTCAGCCTCAACTAAGACTTCTCATTGACAGCTCTTAACTTTTCCCTCTCTCCTCGAAAGCCAGCCATCTTATTGGAGCGCAGATACCGATGTTTCCCACTCCGTCGAGAACCGTCTAGAAGCCGGACTCTCGGGTATAAAAGAAGGGAATTTGAGAGCGGCAGACCATTCGATCTTGATCAGTCCAACTGGTAAGAATACTCGTCCAATAGCAAGCAAGGCTATCAGCGCTACATAATAAATATTCAAGTGAGCAAGGCTTGAATATCCTCCAGCAACTACTCAACACCAACAGTTCTTCTTAGAACTTACTCTTAAGTTTGACTAGCTCTTCTCAGGGCTAGTCTCGTAAGAAACTTTCAACTTGACTTAGTTCTTTTCAGAACTAGTCAAGCAGACCTCCAAGTCTCCAGTAAGACTACTCACTAATAACCAACGGTTCTTTTAAGGACCAGTATCGAACTCTCTCAACGTCGTCTTCACCACATCAGATACTCTCAAACGGTCTTTCTCAAGACTACAACGGCCTTTTTTAAGGCCACCAACTATATTTAACGTACTCATTCTCTTCAATATAAAGCTATTTAACCGGCAGACTACTCGTCGAACAAAATGAATACACAAAATATCACTTTTTTTAGTATAATTTTAGGAAACATCTATAATTTTTAATAATCGTGTATGATTAAGTTTTTCTGTCTTGTCGGAATTTCCTCGTAACGATCTTGATATATTTTTATATCAATTACTGACATTTAGACAATTATAAATTTATCCAAGAAAAGCTCAAACAGCATGACTCAATAAATCAATTTGTCAAGAGTAACTCAGTTGCTAAAGATAACATCGATAGTATTGACTCCAGCCGGACAAACCACTACTCAGTCGTTTATTGACAGCTACTGTTACATTTTAATGTTTGTGCTGACCCACATATTATGTTTGAACTAAGAATTAATCGTATATTTATAATAATTGATTACTTTTAATAAATTAGTAACTATAACTGAAAGAAAAAATTACTTTTATAAAAAACATTTTTAAAAATGAGTGCGTGTACTTATGTACGCGCGTGAGAAGTTATACTTCTTTGGCATCATTAAAATATATATATATATATATATATATATATATAATTATTAAAAATAAAATTTAGAGAATAATAAATAAATATGATATAATTTGTACTAAATATTATGAGATTCTTCATTTTAAATATTTATTATTGATTATTCAATATTTTAAAAATAACTTTAATAATAAATACGATAATTGCATTAAAATTTTTTCACTTTCAACATATTTATTATTTTCTCAATGTAATATTCACTTTTTATTTCAGTCAGAGAATTTTTATTAAATTTGTTTATTTATTATAGAAATGTTTTTAATTTTCTAAATTTATTATTTAATAATTCATAATAAATTCGAAAATTAATAATTTAATAATATCTATATATTAGGGTACGTCATTTCGGAGCAATATTTTTTTTTTAAGTGCATGTGGAAAAAATCATAGTTCAGCTAAAAAAAAAATTTTTCGCGCAAGAAAAAAAATTCTTTGTCGAATACAGACCTAGCTCATTGAAAAATTCGCTTTTCCCATTTAAATAACAAGGGAAAAATATTTTTTTTTAGCTTTAAGTATTTTTAACTCTTTAACAAATCAATTAATCAAATAAACTAATATATATTTTTGTTGGAAATTGAACACTCTAAAAAAAGGGTCTCTTATCATTTTTTGATAAATCCATTTGTTCAAAAGTTATCGGAGCTCGAAGTAAAGTTGGAGATCTTTTTAGCTTTTCCGGCGAAACTATCAGACTTATCACAAGATGTTGTAGGTTCTTTTTAGTTGACAATTTTATTCTCTACAAATTATTATAAGTGGTTTTTTCAAAATCCGCATTGTTTTCTCGTTATTTCCATTTTAATGTCGAGTTTTTTGAAATCGATCAGAACCACTTTTTTAAGAGCTTGAAATTAAAATGAAAATAACTAGAAAACAATGCGGAATTCGGAAAAACTTTACTGGCAATTTTAAAAATTGCGCGAACATGAGAAATACCGCGAGAAAAAAATTTTCTAAATTTTTCCTTTTCTTTGAGAGAGTCCACGGGCTGCGAAAAAAATCGTTCAGCTTAACCAATGCATAGGTCGGATAGCAAATTTAATCAGCTTTAATTTCCATTTTTTTGGAGATTCGTACGATAACTTGTCGCTGAGATATCAGCCTTCAAACGGAAAATGATCCTTTTGGGTTTGATCGTCGATATTTCAAGTACTAATGAGCGCACAGTAAATTTAAGGGTAGCGTTAAAAACTTGAATAAATTCCCTACAAGACCCTTTCATCAATTTTTATGAAAAAAATTTTTTTTTATCCTTAACATCCCTATGAAGTGAGTACAAAAAAGTGACTTTTTTTGGCTAAACAGTAAATCAACCGCTACTTTGTAAATATTGTTAAAAAAAATAACTTTGCCAGGGAATTTTTTAGCTTAATGTGCCCCCAATAACCCTGTAAATTTTTGAATTGATCTATCGAGCCGTTTTTCGGGGTGGATTGATCAAAATTTTCCAAAACAATTAAAGGAACAAGTTTTGTTCCTTTAATTTTGTTATGACTATCGAAATGAAAACAATTATCGTTTTTTTAATGTTTTTGTCAATTTGGTACTCATTAGCGGTTGAAATTAAGAAAAAAAAAAAATTTTTTTTTGAATTTTTTTTTTTGAATTTTTTTTTTTTTGAATTTTTTTTTTTTGTGTTTTAAAATGTTTCAAACATCTCAGGAAATAATGCTCACTGAATTTTGACATGATTCGGCATAGGCGTACTACAATTTTCCTTATCCCAAATTAATTGCATTAAATTAAAGTTGAAACCCCTAACCGGTATTCATGTACTCAACCTACGAAAATTTATGCGATTAATTATTGATACTCTCAGCGAAGTTTATTTGTACTCTAAAAAAAAAAAAAAAAAAACAGTTTTTTTTAAAACTAATCTTTATTTTTTTAATTTTGATAAATTTAAAAAAAAAAAGTTGTTAAAAATTTTTGCAAACTTTATTTTTTTTACAAAATAAAGATTAGTTTTGAAAAAAACTGTTTTTTTTTTTTTTTTTTAGAGTACAAATAAACTTCGCTGAGAGTATCAATAATTAATCGCATAAATTTTCGTAGGTTGAGTACATGAATACCGGTTAGGGGTATCAACTTTAATTTAATGCAATTAATTTGGGATAAGGAAAATTGTGGTACGCCTATGCCGAATCATTTCAAATTTCAGTGAGCATTATTTCCTGAGATGTTTGAAACATTTTAAAACACAAAAAAAAAAAAAATGAAAAAAAAAAAAATTTTTTTTTTTTTCTTAATTTCAACCGCTAATGAGTACCAAATTGACAAAAACAATGAAAAAACGATAATTGTTTTCATTTCGATAGTCATAACAAAATTAAAGGAACAAAACTTGTTCCTTTAATTGTTTTGGAAAATTTTGATCAATCCACCCCGAAAAACGGCTCGATGGATCAATTTAAAAATTTACAGGGTTATTGGGGGTACATTAAGCTAAAAAATTCCCTGGCAACATTATTTTTTTTAACAATATTTACAAAGTAGCGGTTGATTTACTGTTTAGCCAAAAAAAGTCACTTTTTTGTACTCACTTCATAGGGATGTTAAGGATAAAAAAAAATTTTGTTCATAAAAATTGATGAAAGGGTCTTGTAGGGAATTTATTCAAGTTTTCAACGCCACCCTCAAATTTACTGTGCGCTCATTAGTACCTGAAATATCGACGATCAAACCCAAAAGGATCATTTTCCGTGTGAAGGCTGATATCTCAGCGACAAGTTATCGTACGAATCTCCAAGAAAATGGAAATTAAAGCTGATTAAATTTGCTATCCGACCTATGCATTGGTTTAGCTGAACGATTTTTTTCGCAGCCCGTGGACTCTCTCAAAGAAAAGGAAAAATTTAGAAAATTTTTTTCTCACGGTATTTCTCATGTTTGCGCAATGGCTGGAGGTCTAGAAAAAAATTGATGAAAATAAGTTGAAACTAGAGATTTCAAGCTACAAAATGCTTTTTTTTGTTTTTCGATACGATTATTTTTCACAAAGTTACAGCCTTTCAAAAATCACTAAAAAATTTCTAAAATTTTTCTGTTCCTTTAATTTATGGCATGAGTGTATATATATATATTGTTACGAAGTTGGTTCGTGCGCCTCCGTCCCTACTCGGCTGAGGTACGGTCACGTGAAACAGTACGTCGACATCATTATAAAAGGGCGCGCAATCAATCATTTATGAGCTTTTAGCGTCTAGCTATTCAGACTTACTCAGCGTAAACCAGCACTTAGTCGAAATTACCTGAGTCTGAACCAGTCACAGTTAGTTGATTGTGTAAGCTCCTGTACACTTAGTTACAGTAATGTATTCGAAATTACAGTTAGTTAATTACAATACCACCGTATATTAATTACAGTTAGTTAATTAATTTACAAACCGGACAGTGTGTATGTGAAGTAGCGTTAACATAAGGTTTTCCTTGTAATAAAATCTTATCTTAACAAACAATACCAGTACTTGAGTGAATTCGTCTGCGTATCCTGCCAACCTTTTATCGCTAAGGGTATTATAAGCTGCATCCTGCTCCAACAACCAGTCTAAGAGGGGTATTCTGGAGGACCAAGCCACGTCCAAGGTCATCGAGGACATACATCACCGAACTCCAAATTAGGCTAAGTACTAGTATTAGTTTAGCTTGCAAGGCTAGTTCGGGTAAATTTATAAAGACGAGTCTTGTGATTGAGCTAGCGGGGCACTTGACTCATGAAAGGCTGTATCCTAACATCTAAAATACAGTTTGGACGATCCCCAACGTTAGAATATATATATATATATATATATATATATATATATATATATATATATATATATATATATATACACACAACAGGGTGCGTTACTTCGGAGCAAAAATTTTTTTTTCAGTTCATATGGAAGTTATTGTAGTTCAACAGAATTAACATTTTTCGGGCAACAAAAAAATTTTATGTCGATTACAGACTTAGTTCATTGAAAAATTCGATTTCCCATTTAAATAACACGGGGAAATTTTCAACTTCCCGCTAAGGAAATTGCAAATTTTGAAAAATTCGGGAAGTTATTGGTCTTGATCCGATTTTCAAAAATCGAATTTCTAAGAGATCTTGATGTTTTGAGGTTCTAGGAAGCTATTCTGACTAATTTCAAGATGATGTCCGAGTGTATGTATGTATGTATGTATGTATGTATGTATGTATGTATGTATGTATGTATGTATGTATGTATGTATGTATGTATGTATGTATGTATGTATGTATGTATGTATGTATGTATGTAAATATCTATAACTTTTAAACGGATGATTCGATTTTGATCGTCAAAGTGTCATTCGACGCGGCTTGTCAATATCTAAAAGCTGAAAAAAAATTAAACTTGATTGGTAGGCCTTGTTCAGAGATATGCCAAAAATAAACTTTTTTCAAATATTTTTTTTTTTGATAACTTGTAATGTGCTCCATGGATTGATTCCAAAATCAACTAGGCTCTGAAGCTTCATAAACCACGTCGAATGCCACCTCAAATATTAAAATTAGTTCATTCTTTCAAGAGAAACCGTTGTCAAAAGAATTAAAAAAAAAAATTTTTTTTAGTATTTTGGAAATTTCTCAAAAACGACTCGATAAATCAATTTCGAAATCTGATCAGTTGTAGAACTCAATAAATCGCGTCGATTGCTACCTTAACCGTCTCAATCGGTTTATTCGTTAGAGAGATATCGTTTGAGAAATAATGGTAAAAAACTTTTTTTTTTCGAAAACAAAGGCATAGAAAAGTATTTTCGAGCTCAAGGAGCTCAAAAACATGCGGGAAGTTTTGGGGCTGGCCCGCAGGGTCAACTGACAGACCGATTTTTTTATAAGCTTCAAGTATTTTGAACTCGTTACCAGATTAATAGATCGAATAGACTAATACGTATTTTTGTAAGATATTAAGATTCTACAAAAACGGTCTCTTATTGGAGCTCGAAGTCAAGTTATAGTAAATTTTAAGATCTTTTTACTTTCCCGGTGAATCTATCGAACTTATCGCAAAAAGTCTTTTTTGTTGACAATTTTATTCTCTAAAAATTATTTTCAGTACAGATTCTTCAAATTCCGCATTGTCTTCTAGTTATTTTTATTTCAATGTCGAGTTCTTGAAATTAATCAGAACACTACTTTCTGAAGAGCTTAATATTATAATGAAAATAACTGAAAGATACGAATTTGAATAAACTGTACTGAAAATAATTTGTAGAGAAGAACATTGTCAACAAAAAAGATCCTTTGACATTTTATGATAAATCTGATAGATTCGCCGGAAAAGTAAAAACATCTTGAAATTTACTATAACTTGACTTTGAGCTTCAATACCTTTTGATGAGATTGATTTATCAAAAAAATGATAAAAGACCTTGTTTGTAGAGCGTTCAAAATCCGAAAAAAATACGTATTAGTTGATTTAATCTATTGATCTATTAACGAGTTAAAAATACTCAAAGCTTAGAAAAAAATCGGTCCATCGGTTGACCCTGTGGGCCAGCCCTCAAATTTTCCGCTGTTTTCGAGCTCCTTGAGCTCGAAAACACTTTTGTGTGCCGTTCTTTTCGAAGAAAACGTTTGTTACCATTTTTTCTTCAATGATATCTTTCAATCAAATAGACTGATCGAAACGGTTAAGGTGGCAATCGACTTGGTTTATTGAGTTCTAAAGCTGATCAGATTTGAGAATTGATTTATCGAGTCGTTTTTGAGAAATTTCAAAATTACTAAAAATAAATTTTTTTTAATTCCACGACAACGGTTTCTCTTGACCGAATGAACCGATTTTGATGGTAAAGGTAGCATTCGACGCGACTTATAAAGTTTTAGAGCTAATTAGATTTTGGAATCGATCCATTGAGCACATTAAAAGTTATCTAAAAATAAAATTTTTGAAAAAATTTTATTTTTGGAATATCTTTGAACGCACTTGACTAATCAAGCCCAATTTTTTCCGGCTGCTAGATAATAACAAGCCGCGTCGAATTACACCTTAACGATCAAAATCGATTCATCCGTTCAAGAGTTATAGATAGTTACATTTGTACGTACGTACATACACATATACATACACTCGGGCATCATCGTGAAATTAGTCAGGATAGCTTCCTAGAACCTCAAAACGTCAAAATCTTATAGAAATTCGGTTTTCGAAAATCGGACTGAAACCAATAACTTTCCGAATGTTTGAAAATTTTCAATTTTCTTAGCGGGAAGTTAAAAAAGACAAGTTTAGAAAATTTTCGTCTCGCGCTATTTTTCATGATTGCACGATAACCGTCACTCTAAAAAAATTTTGATTAAAAGATTTTGAAACCTTAAAATACATTTTTTAATATCACTACATTAGTTTCAGTAACTAAAGATCTTAACACTGTGAATATGAGAAATTTCCTCTACTTATAATTATTTTTTGATTTATTTCAGCCAAACTGCAGTGATCATTAAAATGGTGACAATTATGCTATTGATGGCATTCAAGATATTGATATTCTTGATAATTTTGAAAATGTTGTCCGTGAAGATATTAGGGTTACAAATAAGTTTCCGCCGTTTTTTAACACAAATTAAATATTTATTATAGAAGAACGGTAATATAAATTCATTTAAAATATTGCCCATCACTTGCAACCACTTTTTCCCATCTCCCAGGCAGCATTCGAATCTCACGTCTGAAGAACTCCTTGTCTTTTGAGGCTATCCACGAATCAACCCAATTTTTGGTATCCTCATAAGATGTGAACCGCTGCGCCGTCAGAGCATGTGCCATGGACCGGAACAGGTGATAATCGGACGGTGCAATGTCTGGTGAATACGGTGGGTGGGGTAACACTTCTCAATCAAGTGTTTCCAAGTACTCTTTCACGGGAGCCGCAACATGTGGACGAGCATTGTCATGCAGAAGAATAATTTTTTCGTGTCTAGAATAGTATTGAGGGCGTTTTTCCTTCAGAGCTCGGCTCAATCTCATCAATTGTGTTCGATAGAGGTAATACAATACACCTGGCTGATCCCACCAAATACACAGCATAAGTTTTTTTCCGTGAATATTCGGTTTTGCTGTTGATGTTGACGCTTGGCCAGGTAATCCCCATGATTTTCTTCTTTTTGGATTGTCATAATGTATCCACTTCTCATCACCAGTTATGATACGATGTAAAAAACCCTTTTTTTTATGTCTAGCTAGCAGCATTTCACTTAAGCATAATCGGCGTTCAATATCTCTCGGCTTTGATTCGTACGGAACCCAATTTCCTTGTTTATGAATCATTCCTAATGATTTTAAACGTTGTGAGACTGCTTGCTGAGTGACTTCTAATGTTAGAGCAAGTTCTTTTTGTGTTTGAGATGAATCTTCCTCCAATTCTGCATCCTCGTAAATTTTTGGCCTTCCACTGCGATCTTTGTCTTCTACGTCGAAATTACCGTTTTTAAACTTTTGAAACCACTCTCGACACGTTCACTTACTCAAAGCACCCTCACCATATGCTTCTACGAGCAATTGATGCGCCTCAGCAGCAGATTTCTTTAAATTAAAGAAGTAAACTAATATTTTCCGCAAATGACGCTTACTTGGCTCAAATTTTGACATTTTCAACTTATAAAAATTATATTTTACCAATATAAAATCAATGATATTAATAGGTTATGTTGTTCTTGAATGTCCAAACTATTTTTTAAGCCGGTTATCATCTGCGAAAGCTAACCGAAACTCCGTGCCGCGCCATCTACAATAAAACGGCGGAAACTTATTTGTACTCCTAATAATATTCGTGATCATGATGATAATAATGACGATGTTGATAATTATGATAATAAGGACGATGTAGTTGATTATTATAATGACAGTAATGATGATGAGATGATGATAT
Source organism: Microplitis deprimator (assembly GCA_964016945.1). Taxonomy (NCBI): domain Eukaryota; kingdom Metazoa; phylum Arthropoda; class Insecta; order Hymenoptera; family Braconidae; genus Microplitis; species Microplitis deprimator. The sequence continues at coordinate 11,477,714 of OZ024712.1, read as the reverse complement.
TCATGTCAATAGTGGTGATAATAATACTGATGGTGTTAATGATACTGATAATGACCGTCTTAATGCAAATGTAAAGTTTTTGAGTACAGAAAATGTTCCTTTTTCTGATACTTTTTTAATTGGATAACGTCATATGCATATAAAAGACCATTTACTCTGTGCATTTGCAATGTCGGTTAGGCATCATCTAACGTTAGAGGCGACTATTGAACAATTAAAGTGGATAAAAACAATGTACCATAAGATCTCTATTCCAACTAACAAAGACCAATTTTGGAAAGCGCTTAGCTGTAATGATAATTGTTTAATACGTCACTATTATTGTAAAAAATGTGGAGATTATTTAGCTGAAAACTGTAATAAAACCAAAAAATTATTAAAACAATGTTCTTCTGGAGCTTGTGGACCAGACATTGAACTGGAATCAGATTTAGGTTACTTTATATATATTAGTTTAAGAACCCAAAGAAATGAGCTTCTATCAATACCGGAAATCAGTAAATCATTGAAATATCGATTTAACAGAATTAAAATAGTTCCTGATGCTTATGAGGATATATATGATGGAGAGGCGTATAAATGTTTGTGTTTGCCAGGAAAATTTATAGAACAATGGTACAATTTTTCGTTCACTATAAATACCGATGGATGCCGAGTAGCAAAATCTTCAAATTCAAGTACTTGGCCGGTATATGTAGAAATTAATAATCTGCCTCCATATATGCGTAAGACACATGCTTCTTGCAGCAATTTATGTAGATAGACATCATCCATTGATGAATAACTTGTTTAGGCCGTTTATAGATGAAATGCAAAATCTCTATACAACTGGTATTAAATGGAAGCCGTCAGATTCAGTAGAGATTACATCGAAATTTATAATACCTACATTTAGCCTTGATGCTCCAGCTCGAGCGTTGGTGACTTGTATGAACCAGTAGCCTGGCGGTTTAGAATCACGGTGGATACACCGCGTAATCACAGTGGATACACTGTGTATACATGGTGGTAAAATGGAACGAACCCACCGTGTAACTACGGTGGATCCACGGTGTTTACACTTCCACGGTGTTTCCGTTGTGATTCAAGTCTGCGAGGGATATAATGGAGCATTTGGATGTTTATATTGTTATGCCAAGGGTAAACGTTTAGGACGTGGTAAATTCGTATATCCCTCAGCTGGAGAAACGAGACATGGACTAAAAAGTATTCCATTTTTGATCGCTTTACCATTATTCAATGTATGCGAAGGAGTTGTTGTCGAGGCAATGCATGCAGTCTATCTTGAAGTAATCCAACGACACACGCAATTACTTCTTGGAAAATTTTGAAATAAACAACAACCATATTATGTTGGGAGTCCCACTAATCTTAAACTTATTGATGAATGTCTGTTATCTATGACGCCTCCATCTTTTTGATCACGAACACCAAGGTCTATAACAACTTATTAAAAGTGGAAAACATCAGAGTGGAGAAATTGGTTGGATTATGCTCCAGTATGCTTGCAGAGTGTATTACCTACCAAATATGTAAATCATCTGGCACTTTTGTCGCAAGCAATTCATTATTTGACTAGTGATTCTATTACACCGCATAATCTAAATCTGTGTGAAAAATTACTAAAAGAATATGTCCGACTTTTTGAAAATTATTTTGGAGTTGAAAATATGACTTTTAATATGCACTTACACATTTGGTACAAGTTGTATGGAATTGGGGTCCAATATGGGTGTGTGAAGCATTTATTTTTGAATCATCGAATAAAAAAATTATGGACTACGTAACTAGTCCATATGCTAGAGCTGAGCAAATTGCAACACGCTTTCTCACACAGGAATTTTTAATTTCTACTGTATACGATGATACAGTATCGTCGGAAACAAAACAATTCATTGCTAAACAAATAAAAATACCTATTGAAAAAAGAGATAGTGGAAAAAATAGATTGATTAGGTTAGCGGAATGTATAACTCGATCACCGACTGATGATGAATGTTCTGCACTAAATAGGGCTGGCTATGAACCTACATGTATGAAATGTTATAAAAAGGCCATTCGGCAGCCGGAATAGAAGTAGATTTCTCATTATATGATTATTTCAACCTTTCAAATAATTATTAATAACAAAATAAATTTTTTTTTGACATGCTCAGAAATTCGCAAGGTTATAGAGCAAAAAAAAATTGTCAAAAAATTTAAAGTTAAATGTAAAAAATTCAACAATAAAAATTAGAAAATTAAAAAAATTATCGGAATGGTAATTTAAATAACGAAAATTGAAGTTGAAGAGAATCAAATTATCTACGAAAACGTATTCTGTGTTTTTTACTACAGGATTAATAGTTAATACAAAATTAAATTAAATAATTTTAGTTAAAATTTCAATCATGATAGATCTGTCATACTTGAAATCAGTCATAAAAAATGACATTTAAACAAAATTGAATTTACACACTCGAATTGAAATATGTAGATTTTATGAGTTTTACACGGCAATAATATAAATTCAATCAGTTTCATAAATTTACTAATGAATACAATAGTTAGGATTCTGTGGAATCTATTAAAAGTAGGAGAAACAATGCAATAGCAAAATTTCATTTAATGAGTGATAAGAAGAAATTTCATTGGTCTAGGCACAAATATAGGCATGAAAATTAAAGCTTACTTAAAGAACTTTCAGATGAATTTTATACAAAGTCGATAAGTTATAACATTTAAGAAATATCGAAAAAGAAATAAGTAAAAATAGGAATTTTTGATCTTTTGAAAATTTTGGAATGCTATAACTTCTAAACTAATCGACCAATTGAGCTCATTTTACAACTTGATCAAGGTAGTCACCCACAGAATACGTATACCAAGTTACAATGCGATCGGTTTAAAACTGTGGTAATAATCAAAATGACAACCTTCATAAGATTAGTTTTTATAATATTTTGTAAATTTTTAAAACCATTTTTCTATTAGAAAAAGTGGTCAAGTGAACGAGCGGCATAGTGAAAATTGAAGGCAATGGAGCAAGCTTTCAGATAGAACACTGAGAAAAAAATTTATAATATATTAATAAAATTTATCAATGTTTGATAAACAGTTTACTTAAATCGTTCCCAAGTCGGTCATTATCAAATATTAATGCACAGTTTATTAAATATTAATAAACAGCTTATTAAATATTAGTAAAACTGTTTATTAAATATTAATAAACAGTTTATCAATTATTAATCGGCAGTTTATCAAATATTAATAAAAAAACCGGACTGATCTATGGTTTACGATTCTACATATATGATATACTACCCTGTGGAAAAGCTCTCATAAATTCTGATAAGATATTGAATATTTTTTATAAGAATCTATGAGCTTCGAAAATATCTATGAGATTTGAAAAAATTCTCATATGAATTCTTATGAGAATCCATGAGTCAAAGCTTTTAATGTTTTCCTATCATGATTTCCGTACTAGATTTTTAAAAGAATGAGTAAGATTTTTCAATTTATGAGATTTTCTGACTCGAATTCTGCCAACGATTATAAGATTGAATAAGTACTTTCACTTCTATTAGATTGTTACAGTTTATTCTAATGTATCTTCGATAAGAATTGATCAGGCGAATTCCGATGTTATAATACTTACAAAATTTCAATAAGATTATTTTTTTATACGAAATTTTTACAATTTATAAGTTTTAATAAAAGTTATCCTAGGAGATAATATCTTATTGAATATCATAAAATATTAATCATATTTTATGAGAAAATATTTAACAAGTATTTCTTAGAAATTTTGAGACTGAATCAGGAATCACATGGACAAATGCAGACCTTTTTCTCATAAAAATTTTATGAGAATTAGTAAGAAAATCTATGATCGAATTAACTTGTAAAAACTTAAAAAATTTAATTTTAATTTAAAAGCTATGTGATTTATGAGTTTTTGTAAGTTATAGATATAAGGCTATTACTTATAAAATATTATGGAGTACTTATGAAATTTTATAAATAATTTCCATTCACATAAAATATTAATTTTATCAGATTCATTCAAAAATAATTGCTTAACTTTATTTTTTTTTATAAGAATTTACACTAAAAATACTAATATAATCACTTTTTCTTGTACTTTGAATATTTTAACTGTTCGGAGATATGGAAAAGGGGAAAGTCACCGGTGCTAGGCAGCAGCAGCGGGAGTAGTTCAGTGCTCGCCACGAGATCGCGCCTACGATTTGTAGTGTCCCTGTTAAGACATTTATTTCAGAAGTGTTATATTCGAAATTTCAATACAATTTTGTTCGAGTACCCTTCTGTCATTTGATAGAGCGATGGAAAGATCGATATTTGATATGTGTGGGGTAATGTTTAATAAATACAGTCAAATATTTGATATATATAATTTATCAGATATTAGTAAATTTTTCTCTCAGTGAACAAACAAAAATAAGCTATCTCTCTCCGTTTAAGAGTTACATCCGGTTGAATCGCTAAACAATTTTTATTTTTGAAAATTTTACAAAATTTCAATAAACCATAACTACTAAACTTATCGGCTGATTTGGCTCATCTTCGAACTCATCCAAGGTAATCGTCCATAGAATAAATATACTGTTTCATTAAGATCGGTGTAGAATTGTGGACGCTATCGTTGGAGAACGTCAAGTTATATCGTATATATATATGTATATATATATTGCCCATTAGATTTTATCGGGTAGTATTGCTTCGAGAAAAAAAAAATCTCTGAAGATCAAAATATATATATATAACTAGTTTTTTACTAAATGTAAAAATATATGTATATCAATTGAATGTAAAATTATAAATATGTATTGTGAAATAAGTCACTAAGAGAAATATGACCAGTATTTAAAAATTTGTAAATAATTTTTGTGTGTACTTGAAAATATGTATAATTAAAAAGAACTAAATTAAAAAGTTAATAAAAAGTAATTTCTATAAATAAAGATACACCTTCATATAAATTACTGTATAAAATTTAATTGCAATAAATAAAAACATAAAAAATTAAAAATAACTGTAATTATAAAAGTACAAAATCATTAAAATATATTTTAAATATTTTCTTTAATTAATTAAATAAATTAATAAACGAAAGTATATAATTTTAAAGAGAACCAAAAAAAAATTACTATAAAAAAATAAATTCTAAAAACAAACATTCGCATAGCTAAACATGTATATAAGAAAATTAAGTAAAAATGAACATCTCTGTAAATAAAATATCTATAAAAAATTCATTATTTTTGAACATCTCTATAGAATATAATATCAAATTAAATTTGATTATAGATATCATATTTTATAGATATGTTCCAAAACAGTTAATTTTTTATAGATATTTTATTTATAGAGATGTTCATTTTACATAATTTTTTTATGTACATGTTAAGTTATGTAAATGTTTATTTTTAGAATTTTTTTTTCATAGTAATTCTTTTTTGTTCTCTTTAAAATTACATACTTTCATTAATTCATTTATTCAATTAAAGAGAATATTTTAAATACATTTAAATGATTTTATACTTTTATAATTACAGTTATTTTTAATTTTTTATGTTTTTTTTTATTGCAATTAAATTTTAAACAGTAATTTATATGGAGGTGTATCTTTATTTATAGAAATTACTTTGTATTAACTTCTTAATTTAGTTCTTTTTAATTATAGATATTTTCAAGTACACACAAAAATTATTTACAAATTTTTAGATAGTAACCATGTTTTTTTTTAGTGGTTTACAAATCTAGAGATTTTTTTGATTAGGGCTTTTGTTATTCCGTCATTTAACAATTCATATTTATCATTTTACATTTAATTAACAAATATATTTCAAAATATTGAATTTTCTTCTTACAATCTATTGTTTTTTAAATTTTTACATTTAGTAGAAAACTAGTTATGCATAGTTTTATTTTCAGAGATTTCTTTTTTCCCGATGCTATACTATCCGACAAGATCTAATGGCTAATATTATATATATATATATATATATATATATATATATATATATATATATATATTAATTTATTTATTTATTTAGACCGACTTAATTGTTAAAAAAGTTGTACTTCTATTGTGACCTTATGTCTGTGAGGCTCACTCGTATTTTTTTTTTTTTTAACTTCCCGCTAAGAAAATCGAAGATTTTCAAAAATTTCGGGAAGTTATTGTTTTCACCCCGTTTTGCGAAAATCGAAATTCCAACAGATGTCGACGTTTTGAGGTTCTAGGAAGCTATTTTGACTAATTTCAAGATGATGTCCCAGTGTATGTATGTATGTATGTATGTATGTAAATATTCTGTAACTTTTGAACGGATGAACCGATTTTGATCGTCAAGGTGTCATTCGACGCGGCTTGTTATTTACTATAAGCACTAAAAATTTGAGCTTAATCGGTAGGGTACGTTTGGAGAGCTCGAAAATGTTTTCGAGCTCAAGAATCTCGAAAACTGCGGGAAGTTTTGAGGCTGGCCTGCAGGGTCAACTGACAGACCGATTTTTTTTTTTATAATTGAAAGTTCTTTTAATTATTAATTTATTAATTGAAATTTAATTAATTTTAATAGAATGTTAATTTTGGAATTGAAAAAAAATTAATGCAACTGTTTATTGTTATTAGATATTTTTAATGGTTAATAAGAATAAAATGTTCAACTAAAATAATAAATTAACAAAATTTTCATTTTCATATTACTATTTAATTGTTATTATAATACTATTTATTTAGTAATCACAAAAAAAAACATTAATTTTTAGGGATTATTAAAAAAATAGCAGTTTTTCCAACATCTTTTTGAATTTCAATCAAACCTTTTTTTTTCTGTCTTCAACTCCTCAGTAAGAACGCAATTTGATGTGGGTAAAAGAAATCCGTGTTAAACAAAACCTGGCTAACCGAAATTCTGGGTTATCGATAACTGGGTACATGGAGTCTGGGTAATCAGATTCCCTGTTATAACCTATCTGCGTAATAGAATTCAAGGATATTGATGTCCACCCTGAATAAATGTATATTTTAGGAAGAGTCCACGGGTAAATGTTTAAGCCTCCCGTTTTAATATAAGAATGAAAAAAATTGTATATTCAAATAAACTCAAAAGAGAATTGGTAAGTTATAACAAAGTAAAGGCGGCAAAAAGTATTGAGGTTAATAATGCTATGGATACCGCTTTCATCGAAGACACATGATAAGTATGGCGTAGAGTAGAAAAGTATCACTATCCCTGCTAAATATTTTTGTGGAAAAACGATATTTTTGCCAACTAAACGTTACCAAAATTACAAATCTGTGTGTATGAATTCGATTATAGAATACATTTGTGGTAACATTACCTGATTGTATATTCGTAAAAAATGAATAACACATGGCCACATATGAATACTCTATATGCGGATGTTAATGAAAACGAAGCAGATATACTCATGTATGGGTAAGTATGACATATATGCCAAAGTATAGCTATATATGGAGCATTCAAATATGGCGATGTACGTAAATAGGCTAGATGGTTACGTGCATTAATATCCCCGGACAAAATATCCCCGCGACAAAATATCCCCCGACAAAATATCCCGACATTTTGTAATAAATATAAAATGAATAATTTCTAATCAATAATGTTTTTATATTACTTTTATCATATTGATTCATTTCAATTATTAATATCATAAAACAAAATCGTTTTTTTTTTTGTCACTTATAAATCAATAGGCAATTATTGTTGATACACATTAAATAATAAATAATTATAGTAAAATTAATGATATTAACGATAAAAAAGTTCCCAATCAACACATAGAACAAATATAATCAAATTGTTTTTACAATTGATAACAAACTAATTTTTTTTTTTTTTTTTGAATGACCTTTACATTAAAAAACAATTATCATTGATAAACAATAAAATAATAAATAATAATATTGAAATTTATAATATTAACGAGGAAATAATTTACAATTAACACATAGAACGAATATAATAATATTGTTTTAACGATCAACAATTATTATTTTAACAATTCTTTATCAATAACATCTCGATAATTTTTAATGTCTCAGTAATTTAATTATTACGAAAAATTTATTTTGACGAATATTGAAATGCATTGAATTTTTGCTCTTACGATATGTTTATATTAGTTAACTTGTATAGACAAAATTTTTGCAACGTTGCTTAAATATTCAACTTTTTTAGCACTATCATAATTATTCACAGTAACTTTAATACGTTCATCAAAATCATGATAAGCTTTGCGACACTAAGGAGCAACAGCAAGTCCCGTATTTAGTTGGATAATTGCTAATTCTGTCAATGCTTGTTTTCCTTTCAAAAAATTTAAGAAACCTGTCATACTGGATTGAGCCTCTGTTATACGTTTATTTACACCAGAATGCCAGCCTTAAACTGGATTAGTTGACAGAAGCAAATCATTCCTTACAGAAGAGTAATGATTCCATACTTTAATCCCAAAAAGAGGTTTTTCACGACGTTTTCGATTATGTTTCAATTTCCCAATCCAAGTTGCTTCGATATATTCCAATAAATTTTCTAAAATATCACTATTGCGGTCATAATATTCAGTTGCAATCAACTCTTCATAAGCTAGAACAACATCACCTGGTGGAACAAATGCTAAAGCCATAAGCATACGAATATTTTTAGCAAAAACAATATTCGTATTGTATTTTTTTTGTAAACCATTAGACTGTACGTGACGCCACACTGCTTGGGAGAAGTGAAAGTAACAACCAACAATTTCTGTCCCATCAAAGGTTGATTTAAAAGCATCCATATAAGCTTTTTCAAAGTCAACCGTTAACCTTTTGGGGGAAAAATTTGGAATACTTTTCCGTAATATTTTTAAAAAATTAACATAAAAGCAATGACTCTTATTTGGAGCCAATATATACACTAATGGCAGTGACTTGTTATTTTTATGACCATGTATTACATATAGTTGATAAAATATTGATGGTGCACATTTAAAAGTACCATCACTTAACCACTGTTCGCAAGTTGTTAAGTAATTCAAATTTTTTTGCGTTGTAAAAACCAAAAATCTGTTTATGTTGCCGCTACTGTCGTGCAAAAAAAATAATTCGCCTTCATGAGTATGTTTATACTCATCATTCAAAACAAAATCTCCACGACTTTGAGGATTGATAATGGGAGCAATGGTCTTTTTTCTAACACGTTGAACAGCACGAGCAATTGAAATAGACTTTGGCATTATAGCTGTAACAGGTGATTTTACTCCTTGCAGCACATTAGATATTATATTTCTAAGTTTATCAGTGCTATCCGACGACTTTTGCTTGATTTCGTCTTTTGAAACCTTAGCCTTGATAGCTGCAGCATCGATCGGATGATCATGGATGGGAACTGCACCAACAACATTACCTACATAATTACACAATTTTAATAATAATAATCTACATGTTTCTTTGATAAAAATTTATTTTTCATATCATACACATATATACCTGTAGGTTCTTCAGAATCAGTATGAATTATAACCTTACAATTTTGCGTAGTGCATAACCATGTAATTGAATTTTTATTTGATTTCTTTTTACTATAAACCACGCCATTATGGAATAACAATAATTTTCCTTTTTGTGAATTAATAAATTTTAACGTCATTTTATCTCAATGAAATATACCAATAACTCGATAATTCAAAATTCTGGTAATAACCAACAATAATCAATTACGATCAATAGTATTTATCATCGCATCATACAAACGATCACCCCTAGCTACAAATAGACTCTTCCTAAAACCTAAAATCCTTAATAAAATAGACTATTTCAGAGGATAGTCAAAATGAAACAATAGAGAACTCCAATACAATTCTTTAAATTTTTAATTGTTAATTTCAAATCCTAACAATAATATATTTACATTGAAACTTATTTATTAACATGATGTTTAATATCAATTTTGAACTATTGTGATATTTTGTCGGGAGATATTTTATCGAGGGATATTTTGTTGCGGGGATATTTTTTCGTGGAGACATTATGTCCAGGGATATTTTGTCGGGGATATTAAAGCGTGTCACCAGGCTAGATATGGTAATGAACAGGGCCTGGAAGTTGGGGCCAACAATAGAACAAAAACGAGCTCGGAAGCAATAATAGAAAAAAAAGTAACGAACGCATGCAAGCTTAGGTGAATGAATAAGTGCAATAGCCTCTAACTCAAATGTCAAATATTAAAGAGGTTGGCAGCAAATCACGTAAAATTCGAGTGACCTATCGCGATTTCTAATAAACCAAACAACAGAATGAGATTTTGCTAAATACTTGCAACTATGAAAAATTTGCGGAGTGATCGCGGATTAAATCCTCTTCAGAGTAAAATTTACTCTGAAAGTGAGTTTATTTTAATATTGAAACTCCGAATCGGAGAAAATTCTGATTCAAATAAAATCCAGACAACTCCGAAATCACTTGGCAGAAAATACAAACTTCCTATTCATTTCGTGTGCGGAGCGTTTTTTTTTTTTTTTTTGAAACTCCGAACTCCAAGTTACGGAGTAAATACGGATTTAAATACAATCCGTGATCACTCCGAATTCACTTCCGATTTTTAACAGTGTGACATCAATTGAATTGTAAATAACTATAAGGCAAAAATGGTTTTTATAAAATTTTAGATACTTTTGGTGTAGTGCGGTAATCTTGCTGATGGTCTCGCTTGTCATCCAGCTGATTGTCATGCTCATAATTTTACTGCCGGTACCGCTCACCATCTTGCTCGTCATCTTGCTGACGATCTTGCTCGACATCTTGCTGACGATCTTGCTCGTCATCGTGCTGACGTTCTTGCTCGTCATCTTGCTGAAGATCTAGATCAACATCTTGCCGATGGTCTTGCTTGGTATTTGGCTGATGGTTACGCTGATTATTTTGCTGGTTGTCTTGGTTGTAGAAACCTTTGATTTATCACGAGTGTTTGCAATAGCATATGGGCCTTACTACCAAGACTTTTAGGTTAACTCACAGCAAGACTGTTAGTGATGTAATCGAGAGACTTTCTGCAAATACTCACCAAGGTGATCTTTAAACAATTATTAATATTACCAGTAAACCAATCCACTCTATTCAATTTCTATAGTGTATCTTGCAAAATTAAATTCTTTAAACTATAATGTTTACAATATTTCTCGTTGGATATGTCAAAATTATAAGCTTCTGCATAAATTTAGCAATTTATGTAGATCTCAAATTATATAACCAATATTTAAATTATGAAAACTATAATTGTTCGAACCTATAGTCTTCTTTGTTTGTTTTATTACTTGATAGTTTGACGAATCTCAATTGACATAAGTTGATAGCTCTGTACAGCCATAAGCGAGAAATTTATAAAAAAATTAGTCAATTACATAATAATTAAGCGTAATCATCACAATATTATACATTCTTTGTAGTTCACCTATTTCATCTTTAATTATGAATTGTTTTTTTATTGAGTGTTACGTTTTCGCTGCACGATGTCGATGTTCAGCTCAGCTAGATTTGTAGTCTTTCTAGGTATTGGGTCTCGACAGCAAATCACCTCACGGTGACCCGAAATAACTGGTGTTGTATTTTAAATATAACAATAACTTTATTCACAAATGATTGTTATAGAATTGAGAAGTTGAAAGTATACACTTATGATACAAATTGAATATGTTCGGTATTCAAACGTACAGAAGGTATGACTATGGACTTGATAATTTTGTAAGTTTAATGTCAAAAATCTGGCGTGAACTGAGTCTAATCGTAGAGTGGAATTCGAAACGAGAAGTCGCCCAGCTGCTCTTCGAGCAAGGGTTTTTATAAGGTATTCTAATTACCAAAAATAGTGGGATGAGAATTATTAAGCGGGGTTGAATTGTTGATCAGAGTTCACACTCATTGGTCGTTGAACTCGTCATTGCTTATCAGCGCAAGGTGATTGGGCATAAGACCCATGCGTCGAGCGCGAGAAGGGATTTAACCCTCGGCTGATGTAATTTCTGAGGAAAATTATTTATTTGAAAGTCAAAGTCCATTTTCATATCTTCTGCGTTTGTTACAAATTATTACTAATAGTTGATACAGCTGTGTTTTTAAAATGATTAAATTATCTTCAGTTGACTATACTTTTAAGATTAAAATGAAAAATGTTCTCATACGTGGTATTAAGTACATCCGGTGATTAGTTTATTATTTGATTATTGATTTGAAAAATATACGTATGTTAGAGATATTCTCATGATATAAAATTTAAATGATAGAATAATTCTTATGGTATATAATATACTCTTACGTTATTATAATTATCTACTTGAGGTACTCTAATTGTTGGTAATTAGGGTGCCTTATTCGGGAAATAGACGATAGGTCGGTAAAATAATCTAGTAAGCTGAGAACGGGCCCTGCTTGACAGCCAGGATATAACACGCCCCGCCCCGTTGAACGAGCGTCCCGCTCGTTATTTTTAGGTAGATTTTTTTAAAAATCTAACTATTGTATTTGTCCTCATGGTCGATTTTACAAGGGATTTCGTCATAAACTATCATAATTAGTTGAGTAGAGTTCAAAAATACCACTCGTTGAAAAATTTATATATGTATGTATATATATATATATATATATATATATATATTTATGTCATAGAACCGACTTTTAAGGACACGATTGCGTCAACAATTCTTATCCGATCTTAATGAAATTTCCTACACTTATTCTATGTGTGATTACCACGGTTAAGTCCGAAGATGGGCTGATTCGGTCGATTAGTTTAGAAGTTATGGCTGTCTGAAATTTCAACGATTTTTCGAAAAAATCAATTTTTAATCACTTTCAAGACCATATAACTTTAAAACGACAACTCATAGATAATTTCTGCAAAAAGTATTTTAAAGCGTGACTGATAAACTTTAATTTATGACCTCAAACTTTATATTTTGACCATTTCTTCCAATAATTTCATGGCCTTGAAAATTTTAATGGAATCAAAAAATGTTGAAAATATGGTTTTCAGTCCACAGAACTTATGCTCGTTCCATTATAATCCAGTTTTGTCAGTTGTATTTTATTGTGCACAAATTAACCTGTAAATTTCACTGCTATTTTATATTTTAGAAGTATTTCTTTTATTACTTATAATGTATCAAATGTACCTCTACTCCCAATGATTATCACTTGTCTTGTCATTACGATAGCACCCACAGTTCTTATCGGATCTTGATGAAATTTTTTACACTTATTCTATAGGCGATTACCTTGATCGAGTTCGAAGATGGACTGAATCTCTCGAATAGTTTTGAAATTATGGCTGTTTGAAATTTTCATGATTTTTCGTAAAATTCAGTTTTTAATCAACGCTAAAGCTCATATAACTTCAAAACTAATATTTATAGACAAATTCCGTAAAAAGTATCTAAAAGCTTGACTAATAATCTCGCATTAATGACCTTAAGCTTTATGTTTTGACTATTTCTTCCAATAATTTGATACCCTTGAACTTTTTAATGAAATCAAAAATGTTGAAAATATGGTTTTCATTCCACATAACTTATGAATTTCCAATTATAATACAATTTTGTCACGTGTATTTTATTGTAAACAAAATAACCTGTTAATTTCACAGCTATTTCATATTTTGAAAGAATTATTTTATTTTAACTGGGCTTGTCATGGTAACAGCGATTACAATTATAATCTCATACTAATTAAATTTTCAATACTTTATTTATGTGAAGGTTAGTTTGGTACATTACCTATATAATGTTATGTCAAATCAACTATCTGAAGTTCTCTATCAAAAATAATCGTTGTCTTTTTTTACCCTCACTCCTAGAAAACGAGTCTAATTTCATATCATGACTATACACTCACAAGATACGTATGTATAAAACTATTTTTTTATATCAATTAATTGAAAAATCTACCTTCCATTTCGGCTGCCGACTGGCCTTTTTTGTATTTTTTATTCTATAACTTTGAGAATTTCTGAGAATGTCAAAAAACAAATTTATTTTGCTATTAATGTTTATTTGAAAGGTTGAAATAATCAAATGAGAAATCTACTTCCATTTTGGCTGCCGAATGGCCTTTTTGTTTTCTGTTACTTTCTCAGAGCATAATTTTATTATCTGACATCTGTTAAATTTATAATCGTTTCCGAGTTGTTGCGATATATCACTTAATTTTTTGGCCCAAAGACGGTACTACGAGTGTTATTGAATCTAAGTTAATCAAAACACGACTGGAATTGAATTGTGTGACTATTGGATGGGTAAAAAAATATATATTGGCTCTCATTGTAGCTGAAAGTGGTAAGGTTTAGTTTGTGGTCATTTTTTAGTATTTATTACTCAATCTGATCTATTTTTTTCTAAAATTCATAGACGATATTGATTGGTTAGAAAGTCTGACAGTAAATACTTCTGGGATCGTCACTGGCTACGTGAATAAAAGGATTAACACTGACGTTTGCATTCAAGCGTCTCCTAGTTTCATTGGCGGAAATCGTGCTGGTTAAATTCCTTGCGGAGATAGTTCAATTGATCAGTATGCTTCCACTAGCTGTTTTGATCATTATGCTAACGACTTGTCAAATTCAAATAATTTCAATGATGCGAATTTCACATGTATGACAACAGCAACAGAAATATCAACAACAAGTAGTACTAATTCTGTGACTCGTTCTCCTACTACGACTATTACTACTATTACTGCTCTCAGGGAAAAAAGCCAACTCCTACTGAGTGCGTCCCCGGCCGGTGGATAGAGGAATGTCCTAACTGGCTGTAAGACCAGCGGATAGGGGTGAAATAAAATAGCCCCCGTGGACCAAAAGTGGTGCGAGAAGAAGGAAAATATCGATAATCATCTAGGGGTTGTGACCCGAAATAACAATATCATGGTGAGTATAAACGAACCTAATCTCGGAACTGCTACAAGTGAAAACACGGAGAAAAGCTTGGCCGCACAACACAACATGCTTGGCAATAAGCAGAGAAACAACTCGCTGCCAAACATGTCGCATCTTTTTGGCTCCAAGAAATCGGAAGGCCTAGAAACAACTGAGAACACTACTTCGGCAGCGAGCATTGGAACTAATTAAAGAGATACCGTCCAAATTCAAAATGAAGCGATCGTTGCGGAGAAATAGAGCTCAGCGGAGCTATTCGATGCTAATAAGGAAATGCTTATTTTCGGTAAGCAGAAAACGAATATGGGAAACAATATTAAGGACGAACTTGCACGCGCACATAAATTTCTCACTGATATTTTGCGTGCTCGGCGCGATTGGAAATAAGCCCAACGATACATAGAATTTAATCAAGAAGCCGTGTCTCTTTTACAAAAAGACGTCAATCTTTCATCTCAGTCGAACAAGAAGCAGGCAGCTGACGCGCTAAGCCCCCCGACAGGACCTAATTTGAAGAGACCAGCAAATGCTGGATGGAAAATAGTCTCTCATACGAAAAGAAATCAGCGTCTAGGTTCTCATCTGGAGTGTCCAACGCCGAAAGTGTTTCCACTAAGCACACCAGACCAAGATAGAACGACCGAGTCAGTGCACAGGAAAGTTGATCAGAAGAAAACTGATAGAAAGCGTACAAAGGCTGTCACTATTAAGCCCACAGAAGGAAAGTCCTATGCCTATGTCCTTGTCAAGGACTTTAAAACCAAGGTTCACCCAGAAGAGTTTGGAGCGGAAATCAAATCCGTCAAGAAAACAAAGAGTGGAGACGTGCTTCTAGAACTAGGTCACAAAACGAAAGATCGATTAACATTTAGCAATGCTATTCGTTAGGCATTAGCAGGAATTGGCACGGTCAGAGAGCTTGTACCCAAGCTGTTGGTTGAGATCAAAGATCTTGAGATCACATCAAATGGTGAAGATGTAAAATCTGCTCTAAAAAGAGAACTGGGCGACACGGCGCAGATATACTCTGTGCACTTCTCCAGACCCTTACGTGGCCAACGCATTGCCATCGCTGAGCTTGATGAAGGGTGGCAAAAATGCTTATCGAGAAGGAGCGTATTAAAATCGGGTGGGTAACTTCCCCGGTCAAACGGAAGATCATTTTGGTTCGCTGTTTTCAGTGTTTAGGTTTCGGTCACACGTCCGCATCCTGTCAGGCCCGGACAGGAGTAAGTGTTGCTTCAAATGCGATTTCTTTCATAAAATCTCAGCTTGCACACAAAAACCAAGTTGCTATCTATGCTCATCCTCAGACGGCCCTCCAAACGTAGAACATATTGCAAGCTCGGGAGCATGTTCTGTCTATCGAAATGCTCTCGAAAAAGTCACCATTAAGCAGAAATGACGCAAGTTCTATAAGGAAATTTACAGAGGGGCTCCCTAACTTCCAACCTACTGACTAACACTGTCACGGATAGTAAGATAGATATTACAATAATCATTGACCGATATAGAAATCCTGATACTACAGCGTACGTGGATAAAATTGGTACGTGGATAAAATTGGCATCGCGGCAATATGGATAGTGAATAGGGATATACCAGTTCTTACTAATGGTGTAGGGGATGGTTTTGCGTGGGTCAAGCTAAAGGACTTTGGCATACTCAGCTGTTATTTTATGCATAATGAAAGTACAGATGCGTTTCGAGAAAAGGTTCTAAACATTGAGGAAACAATGAGGGCCGTAGGTGGCAAAGTCATTTTGGCAGGGGACTTAAATGCAAAAGCTGCGAAATGGGGCATGACATACACAGACCTTAGAGGCACAACCATAGTAGAAATGGCGGCAAACTTATCTTTAGAATTTATAAACACAGTATCAACCTCAACGTTTAGACGAGCAAGACGCGTAAAATCGATTATTGACATTACTCTTTTCACCGGTGACTTAACCAACCAAATCACTAACTGACGGGTCTCAGAGAAATTTACAGGCAATGACCACCAATCGATTTTTTTTATGTCCACCCCACACACCAAATCCCTTGCCTTAGCCCAGTTTATAGGTGGAAACCGGCATCGTTAGACAGAGACAGGTTTGCAGCGATACTATCGAAACGCGTAAAGAATAAAATTCCGATTTCTAAAAGCAGCTCCAAAAAAAATTAGGAGGCCATAATTGCATAGCTGATAAAAGCCATCACAGCAGTCTGTGCTGCTTCTATGCAAAGGAGACTACAAACCCGTAACAGACGGCCGGTATATTGGTGGAACGATGAGATTGCGAAGCTCAGGAAGACCTATCTGCGCTGTATATGGACGGCTCAGCAGGCACGGAAAAAACACCGTACCCTGGTATTAGGTACTAATACGTATAAAGAGGTCAAGCGCAGCCTTAAACTAGCGATTCGCCAAAGTAAAGTTCGGTGCTGGAAAACCCTTTGTGAGGAAGTCGAACAGGATCCATGGAGATTAGGTTACCAGATAGTAAAAAAAAAAGGCCATTCGGCAGCCGAAATGGAAGGTAGATTTTTCAATTAATTGATATAAAAAAATAGTTTTATACATACATATCTTGTTAGTGAATAGTCATGATGTGAAATTAGACTCGTTTTCTAGGAGTGAGGGTAAAAAAAGACGACGATTATTATTGATAGAGAACTTCAGATAGTTGATTTGACATGACATTATATAGGTAATGTACCAAACTAACCTTCACATAAATAAAGTATTGAAAATTTAATTAGTATGAGATCATAATTGTAATCGCTGTTACCATGACAAGCCCAGTTAAAATAACAGTAATACTTTTATTTAAAATATAAAATAGCTGTGAAATTAACAGGTTATTTTGTTTATAATAAAATACACGTGACAAAATTGTATCATAATGGGAAATTCATAAGTTATGTGGAATGAAAACGATATTTTCAACATTTTTGATTTCATTAAAATTTTCAAGGCTATGAAATTATTGGAAGAAATGGTCAAAATATAAAGTTTGAGGTCATAAATTAAAGCTTTTTAGTCACGCTTTGAAATACTTTTTGCAGAAATTATCTATGAGTTGTAGTTTTTTAAGTTATATGGACTTGAAAGTGATTAAAAACGGATTTTTTCGAAAAATCGTTGAAATTTCAGACAGCCATAACTCCTAAACTAATCGACCGAATCAGCCCATCTTCGAACTTAACCGTGGTAATTACACATAGAATAAGTGTAGGAAATTTCATTAAGATCGGATAAGAACTGTAGACGCAATCGTGTCCTCAAAAGTCGGTTATATCCCATATATACATATATAAACTTTTCAATGAATGGTATTTTTGAACTCTACTCAACTAATTATGATAGTTTATGATGAAATTCCTTGAAAAATCGACCATGAGGACAAATACAAAAGTTAGATTTTTAGAAGAATCTACCTAAAAATTGGTTCCCAAGAACGCATCTCTGTACTGTATGTGGCATCTATGGAACACATCGTAAACACGTTATTTCCAGACAAAATTAGCTCTACAAGAAATTGATTTTTTCCAGCTGACTCCGAGATACCTCTCTTTAAGTTATCGGAGCTAAAGAAAGCGGTTGACCCGATGAAATGTCGGAAAGCTCCGGCCCCGGACAAAATACTCATGGAGGCATAAGAACTTACAGCGAATGAGTGCACTCAAGATCTTTTAAATGTGTACAATACCCGTTTGATAGCTGGAATCTTCCCAGGAAGATGGAAAGTTCTAAACCTTGTCCTCATACCCAAGTCGAAGACAACAGACAACAGTCTTTCATCCTTCCGGCCTCTTTGTATGCTGGACTTCGCTGGCAAGATACACGAGAAACTCCTGAGATCGCGGATCCAACTGGTGATAAAACAAAATGGTGATGTGTCGAACAATCAGCATGGCTTCCGAAAAGGAAAATCGACCATCAGCGCGATTAAAAATGTTATACAAACTGCAAAGCAGACTGAGATTGGAAATCACAGAGCTAGAATGTTATTCCTTTTAGATATATTTGACGTCAAAACTGCTTTTGGGTCACTTCGCTGGGAAGACATCCTAAATGCACTAGAGCACCGAAACGCTCCCGACTACATTATGCGGGTTTGCAGCGACTACCTCAACGGCCGCGTGCTTAGTTATGAGAGGGACCAAGGTATCAAGACTAAACGATTAACCAAGGGCTCAACCCAAGGATCTATTCGAGGATCTGGCTTCTGGATAGTCCCATACGACAACATTTTCGATGTTCCTTTGCTGGTCGGCTGTGAGCTAGTTGGCTATGCTGATGATATTGTGGCAAAGATTCTGGCTAGAAACACAGAAGAAGCTCAATGAAAGCTACAAACAGTGACAAAAAAAATAAAAGAGTGGATGATATTGCACGGACTGCAAATGGCAGAACACAAAACAGAGGTATTCTTTCTCACAAAAAAAGAAAACACCCCTGCCCGATACGTTACTAGTCAGAAACACTGGTTGCAGTTAAAAAAGAGGTTAAATACCTCGGCGTAATACTTGATCGAAAGTTGACTTTTACGGAACATTCACGAAATGTAACAAACAAAGCTAAAAACTTTGTAGCAGCTCTAAGTAGACTAATGGCTAACGTTAGAGGTCCAAAGCCGTCAAATCGTAAACTATTAATAGCGTGACGCAGTCAATAATGCTATATAGTGCTGAGATCTGTTCCGAGACAGTCGACCGGAAGAACGCTCGAAGGTTAGTAAAGTACAACGTAAAACAAAAACTACTACGACTGCTACCTATCTGTAACTTTCAAATTTATCGGTGTCTTCAAAAGATTTTTCCCCTCTTATAGAAAAAAAAAAAAAAAAAACGACTGCTACCACTATTTCTCTGACTATTACTAGTACTACTTCTAGTTCTCCGACTATTCCTACTACTACGACCACAACTACTACTGCTACTATTAGGAGTACAAATAAGTTTCCACCGTTTTATTGTAGATGGCGCGGCACGGAGTTTCGGTTAGCTTTCGCAGATGATAACCGGCTTAAAAAATAGTTTGGACATTCAAGAACAACATAACCTATTAATATCATTGATTTTATATTGGTAAAATATAATTTTTCTAAGTTGAAAATGTCAAAATTTGAGCCAAATAAGCGTCATTTGCGGGAAATATTAGTTTATTTCTTTAATTTAAAGAAATCTGCTGCTGAGGCGCATCAATTGCTCGTAGAAGCATATGGTGAGGGTGCTTTGAGTGAGAGAACGTGTCGAGAGTGGTTTCAAAAGTTTAAAAACGGTGATTTCGATGTAGAGGACAAAGATCGCAGTGGAAGGCCAAAAATTTACGAGGATGCAGAATTGGAGGAATTATTGGAGGAAGATTCATCTCAAACACAAAAAGAACTTGCTCTAACATTAGAAGTCACTCAGCAAGCAGTCTCACATCGTTTTAAATCATAAGGAATGATTCATAAACAAGGAAATAAAAATAAAAATAAAATTCATAAAAAAGAAAAAATAAAAAGAAAAAGGGAACGCGGCTCCCGTGAAAAAGTACTTGGAAACACTTTATAACGTATATTGTGTAGAAATTTCGCGACGGAGACACGGAACCGTCCAATATAGCGTATGCGGTCACCCACGCGTGATAAATAAATAATAATAAATAATAATAAATGATATAAAATACTGAGATCAAATAAAATAATAATAATAAATAATTAGTATGCCTGAACCAGCTCCTCAGGCTGGGTTAGTGCACGTAGGCGCCAGACCGTTTATTTAAAACGGACAAAATTTATTCAGGGGGAATTTACGAGGGAAAATCCGAGCAAGTGATCCGTAACAAGGCGGATAAAACACACGAGTGAAACAATAAATTAAACAGATAATAGAAAAATTGTAGATAAACAACCAATAATTACATATAAATAATAAATAAGAGTAGGAAAAATAAATGAAAATTAGTAGGAAAAAGATCCAGAGAAATAAATATTAAGATTTCCCCGACAGCTGTTGGTTTCCGATTGCTTATATTTTTAAACAATAAAAATATAACAATATTTCACAATATATATAAGTAATAAATTTTTCACCACTGGGGTGATTTCTTATCACACAAAATTAATACAACTTATTTGAAATTAATACTTATAGTCAATTTAAGGAAATAATAATATAATTCAATTTTGTTAATAAGAATAAAGATAATATTATTTTTAATTCATGTAATATATCTCTCACACCTGTGAGAGAGAGAAAGATACGGAATTTTTAATACTCACACACAAACAAATCATAAATTTTCTCTTTGTAGATAATAATTAATAATAAGTACAATAATAATCTTTGACCACTGGGGTATATAAATCAAAATGAAAAAAAAATAAAGTTACTTAATTATTTTAAAGAATAATAAATATAAATAATAATATCTCAAAGATTATTTTAAATAATAATATTATTTAATTAATATTATTCAGGAATTTTTCACCCGAATGATGATGTCAGTACTTGAGGAATTTACTCAAGTACTGCATGCGCTCTATAGATATATATACTATAGGTATATATATATATGTATACCGGCGACGTCCTACTACGTCGTATATCTTTTTATACGTATATATATATATTTATATAAAAATATCAGGATACTGTATACAATATGACAAAAATTATTATTTAACAAGAATTATTTATAATTTTCCCATGTATCATTCAGTGATATTAATATATTTATTAATTATACTCTCCGCGGCGACCAACAACTACCGGGGGAGGTTATCACGTGAAAAATATTATCCGACGAAAGAAATACAAAGTACTTACTCATCAATCTCCAAAATATCAGCCAAATAATATGTAGAAATCAATTACACACTATTATTCACCCGGTGAACAATATCAACGGACTTTCTAATAAAAAACTACTAATTATCAACTACAATAATTTTCCACTTTTCAGACAGTGTCCGTACGCCACAATAGCCCGTATCTTTCTGATTTAATTATCCTATTCTCCACCTGTTGGTCGCTCACGTGGCGCAATAATCGCCCTAATTACTATTATGATTATTTTTCTCTAGCCCTGGGCTAATTTTTAAATTAAAATATAAAATATAAAGATAATTTTTCCACCCCTGAATGATACATGAATAATTATTCTAATGCATGTACTATTTATTTATAATATGTTCGTATTTTTTTCTTATCCCATAAATAAAATAATAATTAGTTCATATTATCAAATTCGTGTCAACAAAGTATTGATTTTCCCCCTACCCGGTGGTCAATACTTTTCACCAATACATCAATGACATCAAATTATCGGATGACAAGTTTGACCAAAAAGATAATATAAACAGTATTTGGGGCATAATGTGGCACTCGATTATGCATCCCAAATGTTTCAAAATCCTAAACAAAAACTTAAACTAACAAAAATCAATGGTTTATATTTTTAAATTATAAAAATAAATTAATTCCATACACGTGCTCACTCACACTTTGCGCGCATGTGCTAGTATCACGAACGGACTGCTGTCTCAACCGGCGGAATGGCGGAATGCCCGCGCAACGATTCAAATTCAAACTTACAAATTAAAATATTTAAACTTACAACTAATTAAAATTAAATAATTTGAATCGTTACGTGACAACTTGATTGGGAAGTGTTACCCCACCCGCCGTATTCACCAGATATTGCACCGCCCAATTATCACCTGTTCCGGTCCATGGCACATGTTCTGACGGCGCAGCGGTTCACATCTTATGAGGATACCAAAAGTTGGGTTGATTCGTGGATAGCCTCAAAAGACAAGGAGTTCTTCAGACGTGGGATTCGAATGCTGCCTGAGAGATGGGAAAAAGTGGTTGCAAGTGATGGGCAATATTTTAAATAAATTTATATTACCGTTCTTCTATAATAAATATTTAATTTGTGTTAAAAAACGGCGGAAACTTATTTGTAACCCTAATATTTCTCCGACTACGGCTTCTACTGCTACTCTCGGGGGAGAAACCCAACTCCTACTGAGCGCGTCCCCGAGTGGCGGATAGGGGAATGTCCTCACCGGTCATAGGGGTGAATAAAATAGCCCCCGCGGACCAAACGTGGTGCGAGGAGAAGGAAAATCTCTGTAATCACCTAAAGGTTGTGACTCGAATAAACTCTAAAATGATGAGTCATGTAGGAGTAAGCCTCGGAAAAACGCCGCTTCCTGGGGACCGCCAGGCGCGTGCACTTGGAGCTGATGCTGAGTGCCGTGATTTACAAGCCATCAGCGATGAGTTACTGAACAGGCGGGCTCTCATCGGAACACCCAAGACAGTTACAGCCGATGCGGTAGGAAACCAGGCCGCCAATGCTACTAGAACAGGCACGGAAGTGCTCTCAAAAGAGAACGGTGCTAAGTATGCAGCCGATCTTGTTACGCTTCGTGACGCTGAAATTAGCTGTGAAGACGTAAATTCAAGTGAGATGCAGGAGCTTCTGAAGAAAACCCTCTCTGCGATACGCTTGAAAAGGACTGTGCCCATGGAAGTCACGTGGGGGGTTAAAGAAGTGGTGGATCTCCTTCACGGGATTCTTACCCATCGAAAGGCGTGGAAAGAGGCACAGCGGGTGCTTTTTTGCGTTGTAGCTAAGGAACGCCAACACTTGGAGACGGAGCTGAAACAACAGCAGCAAAAGACGAAAGAGCTTGCAACTCACTATCAACCGGATATGCCTACCACGGGCAGCAGCAAAAAAAAGCCTGCACTCAGCCCATCCGTGGGGCAAGAAGAGTGTATTGCTACCAAAAATGATGGGTTTGTTAAAGTTCCCTTTAGGAAGACGAAAAAATCTTCTATTGCTTCAGCGCCAATTTCTTCTGCGATTTCTTTTACCGATGAGAATCAGGATCCTGCGTGAACCGATGCCCTACCTCACCGAAAAACCGAGAGGAAAAAGCGCGTACTTGCGAGCAGGACTTGTGCCGTGCTTGTCAAGCCCGCACAGGGTAAAAACTATACCGAGCTTCTCAAAAGTATCAAAAATAGCGTTGATCCTAATGAGCACAAAGTAGAATTTGAAAACACCCGAAAGACCCGAGACGGAGGCGTTCTTCTTGAGCTAGACCGCAAGTCCAATTCTTGTTGGCCCTCTAGGGGAGGCTACTAACTTAAGAAGAATTGGCATGTCAAAACCATCTGATCGCAGAGAAAGGATGGCTTTCACCGACATGGACGGGTCGGACGCAGAGAAGCTGTTGGTGACAAGGCGCATCAAAATTGGATGGATGGACTGCCGAATACGACTGAGTAAGCAGATTACTTAATGCTACCGGTGTCTTAATTTTGATTACGTATCAAGATCCTGCAGCGGACCTGACCGAAGTAAGCTCTGCTACAAGTGTGGGACACCAGGCCACACTGCAGCCTATCGTGGCGAGCTTCCTCATTGCGTTCTTTGCACTGCTTAAAACGAAGGAGGGTGCAAGACCGATCATGTGCTTGGCACTGGAGCATGTGCTGTCTTTCGAACAGCACTAGCAAGTTCAACTAACAGTACGAAATAACATGTTTCGTGCAATGTAACCTGCGAAGAGGGTGGACCGCGCCATACCTCTTACACCAACATGTTGTTGAGCATAAGACCGATATCTGTGTTAAATCAGAGTAGTACAGCAACATCTCGACGACAAGATGGCTTTCGGACGACTCGGGGGCTGCAGCCATTTGGATCGCTAACCCAAGCCTTTGTGCTCTTGACAGTGGGCAGGGCAATGGCTTTGTCTGGGCATAAATCATGCAGTTTACTCTTGTTAGCTGCTACCTTACTCCTAACGAGCCCACTTCGGAGTTTCCCGTAAACTAAGCAGCATTGAGGATATGGTTCGCCACGTATCAGGCGAGGTCATTATTGCCGGTGACTTCAACGCCAAGTCGGTAGACTGGAGCATATCCTGGAGCGATACACGTGGATTCGAGATCATGGATATGATTGCCCGATTAGACCTTACAGTCCTTAACCGTGGCAGCACATCCAATTTTAGAAGGCCAGTTTATCGTGAAACCATTATTGACATCACGCTTGCTACTGCTGACGTCGCAACCACCATTACAGACTGGGAAGTCCTTGAAAAGTTCAACGCAAGTGACCATCAGTATATCCATTTTAAGGTTGCTGTCGTCAAAAACGCATGCTGCGATCAGACCGAGGACTTACTGAAGAAACGTTGGAATGTTACAAAACTCGACGAAGCCAAGCTCTTAAAATTCCTTAAAGAGAGACGGCCCGACAGTGCTACTACGCTCCCGACTACCAAAACTAAGTCGGACGCAGAAATACGGGTCAATCAAGTCATGGGGCTTATCTCTGCTGAATGTGACGTTTCAATGCCTATCATTACACGCCAAGGATGCCGGAAGCCAAATTACTGGTGGACTCCAGAAATTGCAGAGCTCAGGCGAAAGTGCCTTACACTTTGGCGTAAAGTTGTCAGGCTGAACCGCAAGAGCGAGCCGGGTATTCTCATGGGCTTTTTGAACTCCACATTCTCAACTGCGAAGAAGACATTAAAAAAAGCTATTAAAAACAGCAAACGCAGATGCTGGAGAGCCATTTGTAATGACCTTACAAATGATCCGTGGGGCAAGGCCTACCAAATAGTCTGTAATGGTATAGGGAAGCAAGGACCTCACCATTGATGGAACCGGAGACCGTAGAGGAGGTCATTGCTGACCTATTTCTGCGACATATTCCAAGAAAGCTCCGAGAATTCCGACAGCCAAGCGAGATCCCACAAGACAGAGATAGTTGTTCTCACTAGACAGCGCTGGTATGATACTCCCATCTCTACAGACATTAACGGAGTCAGCATAAATGCTAAACCATCAATCAGGTACCTGGGAATTGAGCTTGATGAAAAGCTATCCTTTCGTGCCCACCTGAGTAATGTAGCTGAGAAGGCTTGGTTATCTTGTTGATAGCCATGCTATTTATGACAAAAATAGTTTTCCTAGTGATTTTTCTAATGATTACGTAAGAAATACAGCTAATTGTTCTGCTGGAACTTTTAACGATCATTCTACTGAATGTCTTGCTGGTGACCTTGCTGTTTGTATCACTGGTAATCTCGCTAATGAGCTTGCTAGTAAAGTGATCTTGCAGGTAATCGTGCTGATAATCTTTTTAGTTATCTTGATGATCTATTTCTAGTCGACTTGCTGGTCACTGTGTTGATGGACTCGGTAAAAAGTTGACTAGTGACGCTGGTTCTGACCACCAAGATTTTGCAACATGACTAGCAAGGGGTTTAGTAAGATGACTGACAATAATTCAGCGATGATACCAGCAAAATTATCTGCAAGACAGTCAGTACGAGAATCAGCAAAATCACCGGCGTAATATTCAGTATGACCAGCAGAACCATGATCAATATGTCAAGATCGTGGCCAAGACCATCAGAGAGATTATTTCCGAAACCGTCAGTAAAATCACAAGCAAGCTCGTCAGCAAGTTGACGAGCAAGATCATCAGCAAAATGTTGAGCAAGGTGGTCAGCAAGATGTCAAGCAAGCACTAAAACTCGGAAACTTTGGACTTTAACGATTTGAATCATGGGACCTTATTTGAAGGGAATAAAATTTCCTATAAAATTCCCGTTAACATTTTTACTGTTCTTTCAATAGTTTACGTTCTACAAGCCGGAAATGGTCCATTTCATTGGAAAAATGACTTCCGCAACATACACAAGTAAAACAGCTGGAATTACAGCTAAGTAACTATGGGCACTTTTGAAGAACAACAAATGCCCTACGATTTGCGTCCAAAACCACGTCGATATCATAAAATGCAGCTGAGTATTAGAAAGTTGAAAAAAAAGTGATTTAATTTACGTGTATTTTAAATGAGAAATCGTTGAAATCAAATGGAAAGTACTTAGGATTGGAATTAAGAACTCAAACTTGGCAGCAATTTTTGTTTCAGCATAAAAAACAATATTTTGCTTGATGAGCAACGAAAAAAATAGTTTCGCCGGAAATGAAGCACCCTAATGTAAATATGTATTTATGTATGGTAGCGTAAATTTTACTTATAACTCGATTAAACTCAACAAAATTATACAACTTTTTACTAAATAAATTTACTCAATTACTCGAACTCAAATTACACAAAACCGGGCTACGTTACACTTCGCCCACCGATCACTCCTCTCATTGTCTCAAGATCCTAACGGGCGCCAGCCGACTTTTATTTCCTCGGTATCGGCAACCGGTATAAACGTAAACGTAAATTAAAACCTAATATATAAATCCTTTGGAGATGAGCGAAATGAACGGTGGTAGTGGCATGTCCTGGTGCACTCAGTATGCTAGGTTGTGGAGAGAGGGTCGCAGTTCTTTTGACGCGGAAGAAGCTGATTAATTACATTAAATTAAAATAAAATAAAGAAAAGAAAACTAAATAAAATACCATAAAGATGACGCGAGAGTGACGCGGAGGGCCAAAATGGCCCGCGGTTGAGTACTCTCAGTCCATCAACCAAATAAATACCTGAGTACGCCGTCGGGAACCTCTCGTGGACGACGAATCACAAAACTTAACACAATACTTAATAAAAAAAAATAAATGATGCGGTAATTCGCGACAACAATTCACACGATAAACAGCTCCAAGAGCACAATT
Source organism: Microplitis deprimator (assembly GCA_964016945.1). Lineage (NCBI taxonomy): Eukaryota > Metazoa > Arthropoda > Insecta > Hymenoptera > Braconidae > Microplitis > Microplitis deprimator. Next base: position 11,450,120 of record OZ024712.1, on the reverse strand, counting down.
CACAGAGCCACAAGCTCCAAAAACGACGACAGTCTAGGGTGCGGTCGAGGTCCACCTCCGGCACTCTTTGACTCGCCACTACTCGCTCCCAAACTCTAAACTCGACTACTGGGTCTGCTCATACCCGAGCGACTCCGAATCCCAACTCTCTGACACCATGGTCTTCCCTCAACTACTATTCTCTCATCTACTCCATCCATTCTTCCCCCACTACATACAAGCCGTGGACTGACTGGTCTTCCCGCAATGTCACTCCCCGTTATATCCGAAGTTAACGAATTTTTGTCTTCCTCGAGCATCGCAAACGAGGCCTGCCATTCCCAAATAAACGTACACGTACCCTAGCTAACTCCGGGTACCAACACGCAGGGGCGGCGACATCTCAGTCACTCCTCCGTGATCACCACGTCAAGCCCGAGGGCTAAGCCCAGGCCTAGTCGTCAACACTGGTCGGGAGGCACGTTATCTTGGCCACTATCCATGACACAGCTCGACATCCCCCGTTAAATCCACGGTCAACCACACCGACACTCCAAAACATACACCGTACCGTACACGTACTTGTACTCTCAACACACTAAACTCACCGCACACATAGGCTCCATACTCTCAACTCTTCATCTACTACACTCAACTCGACACACATACTAGCTCTATCTCCCTCTAACACACAGATTCACACTTACTCCACCTCTAACTCCATCTCTTCGGCAATGTAACGTCACAATATACATATATATATGTAAGGCTATATACATAATAACCAAGAGGCTTGTGCTCGAACTTATCCTGTTTCATTCGCTATTTCTCTCTTTATTTTATACTAAACATTTTTTAAGACAAATAACTCAGCTGAAAATAACTACTGGTATTCATTCATATTACACTGACCCATCATGATTCGAAAAATCTTCCAACAAATAATAAAAACAATTTGTCGCAAGGAATAATAATTAAATAACAATAAAAAAATGATAATCTTACTCAACAACTTATAATTAATAAACAAAGTTAAATTACCTTCTTTCTTATACCGCCGCGCTTGGATTATCTGCCTCTTTCTCTCTCTTTCAAAAACTCTGACTATAACTACTGACTAAATAAGTTATCTTTTATGTTATCATGGTTCGACTACTCACTCCTTTTTTTTTCCTCAAGGGTAACGACTGTAATATGGAGGAAAATAACAATCAAACTAATAATGATAGCAAGAAATGTTCATACCCGATTAATGGGTCATTCTACGATAAAAGGTAATACGCATGGCAATTATTATAAGTTAGATCTCTTATTTTATATGTTGTCATCTTATGCAATAATTCGCAGCATCTTTATGTATTTTCTAAATAACATTATGATTGAATGCCTAATTAAAACACATTTTCCGGAAATTACGTGTTTAAGTCTGAAAAAGTCTTTACCCTGGTTTGTCCCATTGACGTTTTTGGTTAAGCATGTAGACATTATATACTATCTTTGTCGCAATATCCTAATTAAAGTACATTCAGCACAAATTTGAATAAGTGTACTTAAGTATCATGAAGGAAAAATACAAAAGTATTTGTTTATTTTCAATAATTTTTAAACTTTATTTTTGTTCCGCTTCTTTTGTACATCTACCATGGCAAATTCCAATCCGCTAAAAAAAATCGAAATATTAGACGACCATATTAGAAATGACGCTCATGAACATACATCACCGCGAAGATGTTAGCACTGAACAAACCAGGCGTTTAATCGCTGTCATTTCTTGATTGCCACGTCGCCACAGTGCGGTGCAGTTGCTTTGCAAAGTTAATATGTCTCTTTACTGGTAAGCCGTGAATTTGTACAATTCACTCAATTTATTTTGTATTTGTTGCTTCAATTCAACAAGAGTGTAATATTTGAAGAGTGACATGTTTTCAATCGAAATTTAATGCATGTCAGTCAAAAAATTAAAGTTAGTGAAGAAAACGTCTCTCCCCTACCGTATTTACCCTGGCAAGATAACTACCAGAGAAATCACTCACTAACCAGGAGAGATACTGACATGGACTGGGTTCGATTCTCAGTTCGAATTATCAATAATTTTCTCAATTGATTTATAGGCTTTTAATTAAGAAGGTTCCTTCTTTATTCTGCCCAATCCCCTCCTATTCTAATTTTCTTCCACATAACACGGAAAAGAGTGGAATGACTCACGTATATAGTCCCGTATGTGAGCGCAAGAACACATATGCTTTCTTGCTTAACAGCATTATTCAAATTATTTATGTATTTGGTATGGTAAAGAGTGAATTATTTAGATAATTTAAATAATGCTGTTGAGCAGGAAAGTATATGTGTTTTTACACAAACACTCTCTAAACATGAATTAGTGAAAATAAGTGAATATTCACTGATTCGGAGTACAAATCGAACAACTAATTTAAAAAAGTGGTACGATTGAGACTTTGAATTAGTGAATATTCACTTATTTCACGAATTCATGTTTAGAAAGAACACGGGACTTTATACGTGAAGAGTTCCACACTTTTCAGTATAATGGGGAAGGAAAATTAGGATAGAAGAGGATTGGACAGCATAAGGAAAGAATTTTCTCAATGAAAAATCTATAAATGAATTGAAAAAGATATGGATAGTCTGAACTGGGAACCGAACTCCACCAACCCTGATCTTGATGTCTCTACCCTGCCCAATGTATTTACCCTGGCTTTTTAAGAAGTAACTGAATATGTATAAAGTGACTTGCCCTTACGTGAATATGTTTCTAAAAGGGGCTCAAGTCGTAAGATTGTCGTTTAATAGAAAAACTTCAACTTTTCTTCTTGGCCGCATTTTCTATGGCCACAAAACCTCTTATCGTAGAATGACCCTAATAAACAATAAGAAATTAACTGATAATCTGCAATTCATTTCACCCTGTAATTAACTCATAAAGTGTATGAAATAGATAAATATAAATTTCTCAAAAATTTATAATGAAATAGATAAATCAAATTAATAAATAATAACGCTTGAATTAATAAATTATGAAGGAAATCAATATCAACGATGATCGATAGGCGGGTAAAAGGGATAATAATAATAATTAATGAATCAATAATTAATCATATTCAGAAATTAGCTAATAATTGATAATAATCAAATCATAAGGAGTTTTATATAAGATCATCGAGTCAGATTTCTTGTTTCTCATGATAATCGCAACTACGTGACTTATTGTCTTAGTCGTTACTCCAGAACTTCTAGCATCGATGAGTGGAGTTTCTTGCTTTAAGCAGACCCTCCGTTAGTACCCCCTGTATGAGCCGTCTTGGAATTTCTATCTTCGTATTCTTTTTCTCTGCTAGAAGTTGCATTACTGCCTTAATTTCCGTGTAGGTAATTCTCATTTCAAATTTCAAGCTTGTAGCTCTATCGGCCGAAAAACGTGAAAATATTGCATTTTTCGGCCCCGTAAAATCCCATAAGAGTCGATTTTATGGAAAAAATTTACGCCATGTTTTTCCTGGTGTTGGTAATATTTATTCAAAATTCCACGTCTATTAGCCTTGTCTTAAAAAATTTTCAGAACTCTTAAAAAATTAGTAAATTACTCTTTATTAGGTACATGATATTTTTAATTATTGATAACCGATTCTACTCTTTACTATTATTTATTGATTGTTGATGTTTTTCCCCGTGGTCGACTGTTATAAAAATAACTATTCGCTAATTTGTGAACAGTTAATCAACAGAGTTTGAATATCAAGAGCATCAATTATATTTACATCTGGTCGCGGTAAGATATCTAATATCATTGTAGGTACTGGTAAGCTATTGTCACTTCTGCAAAATGAATTAAATAATATTTTTATAATAGCGTATCTGAACGGCAAATGGTTAATTATGATAGATTTAGTTAAATAGTTTTTTATTTGTTTCTGTATTATCGATGAAAGACATGGTATGTTTATCTCACACCAATGTCGATATTGAAATTTATCGAATAAACATAACTTGATTTTGTTAAAACTTTTTGGAAATGTATCATACATAATTGTGTACAGTTGATATCGTGATTGAAGCAAACTGATTATTAATTTCGTCGAGGTATCATGTGTTACGTAATTATTGTTGATGCTATTAGGATTTATTGTTTCTTCAATAATCTGAGTTTTTTCTTCAATAGTATTGTTATTTATGAGAGATAATAAAACGTACTTAGCTGTAGAAAATTTCAACTTTTGTATTGAATTAGATAGTATATCAGTATTTTTCACAATGACCCCATCGAAATATAAGCGGGTGATATTAATATTTCTTTTTAGTTCAGCATTAAAATAATTTATGAGAATGTTTAAATTCTCGAAAGAAGGACACGAAACCATAAGTTCACCTACGTTGACAGATTGACAAAACTTAGGAACAAGATGCTTCAATCTTGTTGTTGAAGAAATTGTGAGCATATTTTCGCCATTCCACATGTATACATCAGCTAAAACTAAGATTACTGATTGGTTTGATGTATTCCAAACATCGTAGCAACTTGACAATTGATACGAATTTTTACAGCGTTGCAATATAACTAACTCTATGCAACACATTGTTATATTATTTAATAATAATTTTATATGATTGAGCAGTGATTGACAACATGTGATTTTCTGTCCTGCTGAATCATACATGAATATAATATTATAATTTTTATTGACAATTATGTGTAATCCTTTTAAGTTAGGAACAATCACTTTGTGAGCAATATTTTTTATTTGATGAATATTTTTCGATGTAATTGTAAATGGAATACACGTTGCATTTCTGATTGGAAACGTTAGATTTATGACATTACATTTCACAAACTTACAAAGACTGTAATAATCTATTATCAAATTCATTACTTGATGAGGAAACTGACGAACATACTTGGTGTAATCTCGTCTCATGCATTGCCAATATTCTGGTAGCAATTTTTCAAAATTACTCCGTTGAAGAAAGTAGCGACAAAGATACAATGTATATAATTCAATAATGTCGAAAATTTGATAGGGATCAAAGAGGGATGTGCGTTCGTGGTTATATGAATTTAATCTGAAGGGCTTGATTTTTTTGTGCGCTAGGATAACATGAATCATATGCATTGTTAATTTCTTAGAATCATTATTATGCTTCGAAGGTGATGTTTGACTGTTTGAGTCATTTACCATAAAATACCTTTCACAGGTAGATAGTTTTAAAATGTTTTTATAATTTATAAGAGCCCAAATATGTTCTGGTTCGTATAAAGGTAGCAACAGAGAATTATTAGTGGATGATGTTGATTGATTCAATGCAGGTTTCATCGTGATAGGTTTGATATTACTTTGGTTATCACTGTATGGCTGGGTGATTGAAAATTTATGTTTGAAGTTAGTTTTATGCTTTAATTTGTTAGGTAAAGAGAATTTTAAAGAATTTTTTTTTCTCAAAATTTTGGACGTTCCTCGACTATATTTCACTGCTTGATTGTGCTTTGAATATTTTAAATCAACGATTTCATTACATCCTTCTATTTCAGCTTCACAATTTGACTGCTTCTCTTTAAATAATGGTGAATGAAAGTATTTTATAGAGTCTATGGCACCTTGATCACAACAGTTAATTATTCGGCCAATGTCTACTGTAGTTAAAAATCTGGTGTTAATATTATTCCAGATTAATAAGTCATAGAACTGTCGACATGCACAATTTGAATGATATTGAGCATGATTAAACACTGGATTTTTGATTGATGGAATAGTTTCATTGAAGAAAATGTTGTTTTTTTTTTCGTAAACTAGTGCGCAAAATGATTGTTGAGAAACGATATCATATTGTTGTAACCAGATATATAAAATTTCGTCAACAATTTTATTCGATTCGACTATGTTTGAGATGAGAAAATAGAATACATCATATAACGTCAACGAAGACTTCATAGAAATGATTAATTATGAATTCATTAAATGGAATTAAACTTTCTATTCTAATTAAAAAGATAAACTCGAAAAAAAAGTTTTCACCAATTACAACGAACATAATCATAAATAGCTGTTAGAGAATCTAAAATTGCACACCTCAATCTCTCATGTGATATTAAACAATAACTCACAATCATACAGTAAAAATAATCAGTCAGGAATGTTTATTAGTTCCGTTGTCTCTGTGCATTTAGAATAAAGAGTGATCGAAATATAACTATGTTTTCCACAAATAGTACGACAACAATCAAAGAATTGAAGTATGAATTGAATGAATGGAAAAAAAAATATATATATATATTTTCGAATAGAATACCTTCTTTGTAGATTCACCACTTTCTTTTACGATTGTAATGAAAATTTTATTGTCCATACTATTTAAATAGATAAATACATGGAAAAATAGATTAGATTAGATTAGGTAAAAATTGAGTGCTCAGTGATTGCTAAACAGAATATAAGAATACGAAATATAATTACAATCAACAACAATATAAATTTATAGTTACGTGTATAGAAAATTTCATAAGCAGAAGCAAAAAAGTGTGTGAAGATTAATAATTAGATTTCGAGTATAAAAAATTTTATTGAACATGACTCGACTAGTACAATTCATTATTTAATTAGACAATTAAGTCGCCCAGTTATCATCACAAATGAAAATGACTAGAAAACAATGCGGAATTCGAAAAAACTATTGGAATAACTCCTAGGAAATAAGATTGTCTACGAAAAAGGTTCCATGATATTTTGTAATAGGTCTGATAGTTTCGCCGGAGAAGTAAGAAGATCTCAAAATTTAATATGGATTTGACTTCAACCGCAAATAACTTTTGAAAAAGTAGATTTATCAAAAAATGATAAGAAACTATTTTTGTAGAGCATTCAATTACCTACAAAAATACGCCTGCCAATTATTCCTATGACGCATCGTTAGCTACTTATAAAAATCAGAAGACGCAAAAATATTTTTTTCCATGTTATTCTTATGGAAAATAGAAAAGTGCAATGCGGAACCTCTTAATGTTAATATTAAGAGCTCTAATTTGCACAGGCCTCTTTTTTTATCTAAATGAAACTTTTGAATCTGTTTGTGAGAAAAAAAAAATTTGTTATTTTTTGAATCATCCTAATATATATATATATATATATATATATATATATATATATATATATATTTAGCGGTTAAGGGTACAATTAAATATAATGAATAAATTATTTAAACCAACTAATTATGTTAAATACAAATTTTTATTTAAAGAACGAATGTAACTCAGTAAAATTGGGAATACAATAGAGAATGTTTAGATGCGTGCATGCAGTTCAGTGGTATATCTGATTGTGTCTCTACGAATGAAGTAAAGATGGAAAACAGAAAAATCGATGCTCGGTGTAGATTGCCGAAATTAACCGATCGCTTATCATTGTAGCAATGCTACAGAACTCCCTTTGTTTTTTTTTTTTAAATTTAATACACGATAATTAAAGTAATGGAATATTTACAAATGATATGAATAAGTAAATAAGTAAATGAATGAATATAATACAGTGGTGAATTGTTACTTTGTAAAAAAAAACTTTTATGTAAAAAAAAATTAAATCGCGTAAATTTTTATATGTTAAACCGGACTCGGCATTTTTGAGTCTCGGTTGCTGTGTTATTGTTTGTCGTTATCGTCACTGTGTCGACTGAATTCGCCTCGTAAACCAGCTTCAATCTATCCACTAAAATGGCGATTTGTCGTCCATGAAAATCGACGATGAAGTATTTGTCGTGCTGGGTTATTACACGATATGGACCTTCGTACGGCGGTGAGGAACATGGTCCAACCTGGTCATTCCGTACCAGTACGTGACTGCAAGTACTGAGGTTCCTGAAACAGAAAACAGAATGCCTGCCGTGACGCGACATTTCGGCCGATGCCAATGAATTGAAATGACGTTTTAATGTATCGACAATGTCATGAGGCGTAGTTTTGTTAGTGGGAGTAAGTAACTCACCGAGTAATCGGATAGGCTCACCGAATACTAATTCAGCCGGTGTCGTCTGTATGTCATCTTTTCAAGAAGCACGTAAGCCGAGCAAAACGGCTGGTATTGTGTCGTACCATGACTCTTGGTGACACAAAAGTTCTGACTTCAGCTGACGATGTAGACGTTCAACGAGACCATTGGATTGCGGATGATACGGTGTGGTGTGCAGGTGTTTTATTCCAGACATCTTCATTAACGATTAGAATAACGACGTTTCAAATTGCGGACCTCACTCCGAAGTTATACGTTTCGGTGCTCCGTGGCGTAAAATCCAGTGCAGCGATAGTGCATGTGATATCGTCTCTGCAGTTCCATTGGAAGACGGGACAGTCTCAGGAAACCTCGTGAATGGGTCGATGATCGTTATACACTGGTTAAAGCCTTTTGACGTTTTTAGAGACACTAGGTCGATATGAATGTGCTCGAATCGTTCAGTTGGAGGTTTAAAACTGGCGATTGGCGATGAAACGTGTCCCTGAATTTTATTTTTCTGGCAATCGATGCAAGATTTCGCCCATTCACGGCAATCTTTATTAATTGACCGCCAGACGTATCGCTTGGAGACCATTTTTAGTGATCCTTTAATTCCAGAATGAGCGAGCATGTGTAACGAGTTCAACACTTTCTTTCTCAGTGGTCCTGGAACGTATGGTCGCACCATACCTGATGCAATGTCACAGTACAATGCTAAACCGTTGTCGAAATTGATTCGTCGAAGCTGCAACGCGGTTGTTTGTTCCAGCAGTTCTTAAAGCTCGAGATCTTGCTTCTGTGCATTGGCGAGTTCGTCCGATATAATGGCAGTAGACACTGCTTTGACTCATGACAATGCGTCAGCGACAATATTGTCATTACCCGACACATGTCGAATATCCGTGGTGAATTGACCGATAAAATCGAGTCGACGGAATTGCCAAGGCGATGCTCTTTCAGTGCGCTGTTTGTAAGTGTGCTGAAGCGGCTTGTAATCGGTGTAGATTGTAACATGCCGGCCTTCGAAGATATGCCAAAAATATTGAACAGCCTCGTAGATGGCGTTCAACTCGCAGTCGTACGTTGACAATTTTTGAATCGACGGGGACACTTTTCGATTGAAATATGCCACTGGTTGCCAGTTGTTATCCACTTGTTGTTGAACAACGGCTCCAATACTAATTTCGGGTGCGTCAGTGAATATTGCGCAGTCAGCATCGATTTTAGGGTGTACCAACAAAGTAGTATCGGCGAGAGCTCGTTTAGCTGCTTGAAAGACTCTTGAAGTTCAGTTGTCCAGTTGAGTGGATGAGAGCCTTTGACTTTTGGTCCTTAAAAATTTTGTTAAGCGGTGCTAGAATTTCTGTAGCGTTCTTAATAAGCATTCTGTAGAAATTTACTGTGCTGAGAAATCGACGAAGAGCTTTTACAGTGGTAGAGGGCTCGAAATTGACAATAGCCTCGACTTTTTCCGGTAACGGCTTGATTCCATCTTTGGTGATGACATGGTCGAGAAATTTTACTTCTGGTAGACCAAACTGGCATTTCAGTACACTAATTACCAGTCCGTATTCACGGAGACGTTTGAATGAAATTTTTAGATGCTCCATGTATTGCTTTTCGTCCGTTAATGCGATTAAGATATCGTCAACATATGAAAAGATAAAGTCAAGGTCACAAGTGACCTCGTCGATGAATCGTTGAAATGTTTGAGTCACGTTTTTAAGCCCAAACGTCATAAATCGGAACTCGAATAGTCCGAACGGTGTAATGATTGCCGTTTTCGGCACGTCCTCCGATGCAACGGGTATTTTAAAAAATTCCTTCGCAAAATCGACGACTGAAAAGATATTTTTACCGTGTGAAACAAATGCGACAAAGTTGTTGAGATAACACAATGAATATTTATCGATTAGCGATCGATCGTTGAGTGGACGGTAATCACCGCGCGGCCTCCATTCTCCAGACTTTTGCTACGCTAGATAAAGTGGTGAAGCCCAGGCGCTATTGGATGGACTGCATATACCTTCCCCGATTATTTTTCGGAACTCTGCTCGGGCGATTTTCGACTTTCTGGAGCCAGACGTCTTGATTTGCATAAAACTGGCAGTCCATTAAGGGGTTACATGGGTTTCGTCGGGTAAAAAAAGGCCTATTTTCAATATTTTTTTTTCTATGTAAAAAATTATTTATTTAATTCAAACTTTTTTCTGTCTTATAAATACATATTTAAAGAATAATTTCTGAAATTTTCAAAAAAAAAAAATTAAAACTCCTCCATTGTGACGTCATTTCCGGTGACTTCTCGGAAAAAAGGTGCGTCCGCGTTGTCAGCATAACTCCTGACAAAATCATCTAAAATGAAAAAACAAAGATAAGTGTTTTAGTTAAGACTATAAACTCGTGCTTGAACGAAGGAAAGAAAAAAAAAGTAAAAATTGGAATTTTGGCAGACATTTTTCCAAAAAAATTAAAATTTCGGTCAAATTTGCTTGACATTTTGTTTTTTTTAAAATAGTTGTAATTGAAAAAAAAAAATCCTTCGTCAAAGCACGAGTAAATTGTATCTCAAACACCTGTGTAAAATTCCATCAAGATCGGTTGAGTAGTTACCGAGAACATTTGACAGCCGACTTTGAAAACACGGTTCCGAGAAAAACGCGTTTAAAGTTTTGAGTAACAATAAAAGTGGAAAAAAAAATGTTTTTTGTAACTTACAGTGAATCGTCGATTCCTGGGCCATAAAGTAAAGATCCTGCAGCAGTTGCAATGTCCAGGGCATTCTTTTATTCCTGTCGATGACGGATTCTGGCTTCGCGAGTCTCGCTCACAGATTTGTTTTCGGCTGCGCACACACGGTTTTCATCCGAAATTCGGGCATATTCGTGGGAGTTTCGGCCTAATTTTAAATCCATACCGTGCATAATCGATAATAAAGCTGATGTTCCTTCATTGAAGATACAAGCAGCGACCAATGCCGCAATATTCTTCCAGGTACCGTCACCGGAAACACTCACATCTGTCGTATCTTGTAAATCGTTTTCAATATTTGTAAATTGTTTTTCTTCTTTAGCAGCAGATGAGAATAGAGTCTGAGTAACTGTCTCAATACACTCATGTATTTTATCAATATAAAAATCGTATGTAGACTGGTTTAAAAATGAACTGCTTATGTCCATCAAACCGCAGAATTTCTTGCATCCGGCGAGCCCTAAGCCCAATATTCTCATAACAAAAATGAACCGGCGATTTAATTCATACATTCTTCCGATTTTTTGACAAGATAAAATATATTTTGGATCACATCGTTCACATTCTACTACGATTTTATATCCCAGACCAAATTTCGAACTATGCTTAAATTGTACTTTACCATTACACAATTGATTTTCATCTTCATCGTCAATAATGTTAGAACACCGCACAAACGATGAGAGAGTTGAGAAAACCAAGGCAAAATCTATGATTGAATATTGGAGCGTATCCTCTTCTGGCACGTGCTCTTTATCATCACCTTTTAATTTTTTTGCTGAGGTGCTCGTGAAGGAACTATCATCAGTTTCCGGATCTTTAGGATTAAAGGACTGTCTCTTTTTTCTCGGTCTAGCTTTTCTACGAGCTCCAAGGGTTAACTGTTTTCTTGAAATTTTATGCATTGTTTATCAACTTCACAAATGACACTAGATAACCACAAATAATACCACGTTTTTAATAAATTATATGATAGAAACTTGAGATAACCTCAAATGAACCTCGTCCTTCAAGAAGTAATCACCAAATAAAATATTTCAAACTAGTTTTCCTTAGGAAGTGAAAGTGATATACAACAATGACAGACAAAGAATAGACGAGCAGCTGCTCACTATACCTGAGGCGCGCTGACCCTTTTATACCTGACTTGGAGCGCACACCTTCCAAAGGTTGTATCTCCAAAACTATTATTCGGATCGACTTGAAAATTTAGGACAATATTTTTGAGATGTTGTAGAAATTAATAAGCCAAAAAAAAAAAATCGATTTTTTGAACCCACGAAACCCATGTAACCCCTTAATAACTTAAGAATAGATTCACACAAAAATAACTGTGAATAAAAATTACGGTCTCGCCGATTACACGGCAACGCGACAAGATATTCGCAGAAAAACGACACGAGAACTCGCGAGATTTTTATAAACTGTGTAACTTACGTGTTCGACGCTCTTCTACAAAAGAGATCACGCCAGGGTCACCGATTTAGCAGTTAAGGGTAAAATTAAATATAATAAATAAATTATTTAAACCAACTAATTATGTTAAATAAATATTTTTATTTAACGAACGAATGTAACACAGTAAAATTGGGAATACAATAAAAAATGATTAGATGCGTGTATGCAGTTCAGCAGTATTACTTATTGTGTCTCTACGAATGAGGTAAAGACGAAAAACAGAAAAATCGATGTTCTTTAGATTGCCGAAATGAAAGGATCGCTTATTATTGTAGCAACGCTATATATATATATTAGACTGATTCAAAAAAATCGACTATTTTTTTTTCTTTATTATATCGAAAATATTGTTGGGAATGACGAAAAATACTGTGAAAGTTTGAGCTTTTAGTATTAATATTAACAGCTGCCGCATCGAAATTTTCTCTTTCCCGTTTAAATAACATGGAAAAATTTATTCTTTAAGCTTTTGAATTTTGTAGCTCACGGTGGGACCAATACTTTTAAATGTTCAAGACATAATATTATAGGAAATTTGACGCAATATAAAAAAGTTAACTTATAATTTTTCAATATTTTTATTTCTTCAAAAGTTATTCGACTTTAAAGTGAGATTGACGATAAATTTTTACATTTTTAAAATTTTTTGACGCAACCATCAACTCTATCGGAAAATTTTATAGATCATTTGTTGTAGAGCATTTTATTTCCTATAACTCATCTCGGAGAAAATTTTCGATATTTCTCACAAGTCGTACGTTGTTTGCAATTAACTGGAAATTTTCTTAAATAAACTAAATTTTGTTGCTTAAAATTAATTATATTAAATTTTCTGGAGAAAAAGGCTGAATGGTTCCGTTATAAGTAAAAATAAACAATCAAGACGTCCGATTGTTTTTTCTGTGTCAAATTCTTAACAAATTCATATTTGTGTTATGTGTTTCAAAAGTATATTTGAAATGAATTTTGTACACTTTCAACAATAATTATATCATGTTCATTTTAGTCAATAATCTACTGCGCCTTATTTTTAATTTCCTGCCCATTTATTATAAATAATAATTCATATTCATTTTTTCGCTTTAATGTATTGATTAATCAGAATACTAAGTGAACACCTCTTATTGTAGTTAGATATTAACCTCAATTGTCAAAATGCGTTTGATGAATGAAAAAAAATATATAAATTTTAATTAGTTGAAAACAACTAATTAAACTCGCAAAATAAATCAGACGTCTTCATTGTTTATTTTTAGTTATTACGAAACCACTCAGCCTTTTTCTCCATTTTTGAATTTCGGAAAAGTATAAATTGATACCGCAAAATTATAAAACTGATGGTAAAACTCAGAAAAATATCATTCAAAGTTGAAAATTCGACAGTTTTGAAAATTCATACCTCCGAAACCAGGTCAAAACCAAAGTTGAAATTTTCAGGGTTGTTTAGGAATAGAATGATGCGTAGTCTCTGAAAATTTCAAAAGATTTCGAATTGATAGAAAAAAATTGTTGGTATCTAAAAACAGCGATTTTAAAAAAATCAATCGGCTTCATGTGGCTGTATTTCGAAGCCATAGCAGCAATTAGCAAACAATAGCGTAGAAATCAATAGAGCATACTTCAACAAAAAATTCGGGCTCTTAATCATCTCTCTACTCGAAAAATTGTAGATTTGAGAGCACTTTGAAAATTGGAAAAAAATTGCTAAAACAAAGGCTCAGTTAGAAACCTACAGCTAAGCCGGAATTAAGTTCAAATCAATAAATTATTTTTTTCTTGAAAATATAATGTTAACAGAGAAAAATGCCGTCTTGATCGAAGCTTTAAATTATATAAGAGCTGAGGTATGAATTTTTAAAATGACTGAAAAATCAGCTTTTTTTAAATTTCAAAAAATTCTCCAGTGGCTGGTGTTACGTTCTGGCTCTAATTAAATGTAGATAAAAATTTTAGAAAATTTTTTTTCGAAGTCTCGAATTATTTATTCGCCACCGTGGGCGAATAAACGGTTCGACACTTCTTAGAATCATAAAGAAATAATAAATCGTTACTTTGTTGGAGATATTATTTTATTCGTCACCAACAATGTAACGGAAATCTCTCGCGATAAGAAAGTCGCCGTGGCTCGCGGATAGTCTAAACAGATGACGATGCATGAGACCCGGGCCACGACGATTCTCTCATAGGAAACCTGAAATGCAACGTTAACACTTTTGATAATGTATAATACCAAGGAGCGACAGAATCAAGTCAGTCGATCACAAGATCTAGTAGAGCTAAGAACTCTACACAAACCTGCTGGCTTGATCCTGTCACTCGGACTTTAAGGCAAAATATATATACGTATTTTATCAAAATACGCACTCCTTATTTTAAAACTTTGGGCGCCGCCACCGGCAGCCCAATAATCACTTCCTTTCCGAATCCAAAAAAATTTATGCCAAGAAGCCGAAGGTCGGGCAAGAAGGCTCAGCTACGTCGCGTGTTACGAACGATCCACGAGGATCTCGGTCGCTCAATTCACCAACGTCCCCGCTTAGAGATCGTTGCCGAGGAAGTCCTCCTCGAACCGGTGACGTTGGTCGTTCGAAAAGAGTTTCCAAAGTCGGGTATCGTGGTGTCGGAGTTGAGTGAAGTGTCCAATAAACACCATCAACCGCAAGGTCAACTCACGTTCTGGACGGGTATCAGCAGTGGAACGCCGCTACCAACTATTGACGTAAGCCAGCGAAAGTAGTGGTATCGCCACTATAGCGGACCCCACT
>OZ024712.1:11382412-11434976 GCA_964016945.1 Microplitis deprimator | reverse complement strand
CATGCTGCTCTAGCTCCCACCGCCGCGCGATATCCCCCTCCACTTTGGAGTGGGGGTCCGCTATAGTGGCGATACCACTACTAGCGAACACCACCTTCTGGGACCATCCCGTTCCACGACCCTCGCTACGGGTATTACTCCGAGGGCCCATTTCAAGGACACCGGCAGGGACGACTACGCCCCAGTTGAGGCGGAAAGGTTGAAGCAGAAAGGGATTATTTGGTTTAACTTATGGGGCCCATAATCTCCACCATGGTAAGTCAATAAAACTTTTTGCATAAAATAAAAGAAGGTCAACAGCTGATGCACCTGGGGTCTATCGACACCCTAACGACGTCAACCTGGTCAAATAAAAAATTATTCTGTCTGATAATAGATAAGCCAGAATGTAACATTGGTGCTGTGACCAGGATGCTGTCGAGTTTCTTTTATTTTATTATTTTATTTTAATTCATACAAAGTGTTGCTACGGAAATTTTAACAAAGTGAACGCGAGTGTTTTTTTTTTCTCGTATTGAAAAGTGTTTCATATTTTTGTTCGAAAAATTATTATTTCAAAAAGTCGCGTCCACTTCTTATAAACGGGAACGATTTTTAAATTATTAAATTACTTCCCGTGGAATTTTATTTTATTTTATTATTTAAATTGATAAATAAATGACGTATCGGTGTTCTATGAAGGTGATTTTATTTTCCGTCGGATCATGATATCAGTAACGAATACAAATCCTTGCCGCCGGGAAACGCCCATGAATATTTTGTGACAGTTAGTGCGTTACTTTACGGAATTTGTTATAAAACGTTACCGAGTTATTTAATAAATATGATTTGTTCAGAATTCTCAATTGCGAGTTAAGAATCAAAATTTGTCAAAGCTATCGAGTCTTACGTAAAATTGTGTGAATTAATTATTTCCTAGTTGAAGTAGTTAATTCGTTTTTTTTTTTCTCAAATCAATTGTTTTTTTTTTCATATACCATGAATCAATTTATTGAAATTACTTAATCTTATTAGTTAATTTATTTTTCTACCGTTCAGTAATAATTACGATTGCTTTGACAATTTTTTTTTGATAAAATAAATATTCAAATAATTAGCGCGACAATTGAGAAAGCTCAAACAAATAATTATTTGCAAAATAGACAAACGTAGAGAACCTATGACAGAGGAGAAACTCCTCGAACTGTCAGAAAAACTTAATAAACAGTGTAGAATGCACGACGACCGGGAAGCAGATCTTGAGGCACGGGAACGGCTTGTCAACGACCGATTGAGTAACCTTTCGGAGCGGGACCAAGCAAACATCGAAAAAGAGACGAAACCGCGCGATATTGAAGCAGAATTACGCAAATTAGAAATTTCTTTGGGAGAACGCGAACTCGAGTTAAAATCACGTGAATTAATAAACCAGGGTGAACCTGATGAGCTAAAGGCCGAGTGTGAACGTCGTTTACGAGAATTAAAAGAGCGCGAAGCAGAATCTAGTCAGCTTCTTGAGCAGGCTAAAATAATGCAAACAGAGCGATTGAACAAACGCGAGATTACGTTAGCCAACCGGGAGCGTGAGCTGACAGAGATCCAGGAAGGAGGGGTGTCGATTTACCAGGTCCCGATGACACAGATGTATTGATGATTCAGATCCCGATGATACAGATCCTCAATATCCAAATTCAGTTTGTACAGATACAGAAAACCTATCACCCAAATCCCGATGACACAGATAGTCAAATAACACAGATCCCAATGATGCAGATATCATTTCTTGCTTACCGACAGTAGATTGTAGAAAAAACAAAAGTGTTGCGAAGTTCCAGTAGATGGATTTAATATGCAGATATTCAAAACGCTCAGACTTGAAATTCAATACTTAATAATAAATAAAATTACATTGAATAGTTGATTTCAAGGCCACGTGTGTTTTGAAAACAGCAACTATTATTTTAGAAAACGTGTAATTAATGCAAAACGATGCTAATTATAAATAAAAAAATTCAATTAGCCATTAACAGATTATTTTAAATTGATGTTGATGGTAATTAAAATTTATTAAATAATCTAACATATATTATTTCACAATTTTTGATGAAAGAAAAAAATAGTTGAATATTATTTCTAAAATTTCAATCGATGGTAGATATTAAGAACTGTAAAATAAATAAGTTGTTATTTTAATTGATGATGATAGGAACAAAAAAGAAAGTATCAATTTGATTAAATCTATAAGGGATCACCTCGCGAATGTTGAACTAAATGCAGATGACCATCGAATAACAGCTAAGAAATTCGTTAAAAGTATGGCTTGTGGGTACTCTTCCTAGAGTATTTTCGATTCTTTAAAACTCTAAGCACGTTTTTTTTTTATTTCTGTGAACTTGCGGCATGAATGTTGCAGTAATTAATAAGAACGTTAATTATAATTACAACTAAGAAACTTAATGGGATCTAAGGCTTGTGGGTAGAATATCAAGAGGATTTTTGATTTCCTACTATCTCAAGCACGTCTCTTCTTATTTAAACTAGACAAATGAATATTGCAGTCATAAATAAGAATGTTAATTATGATAACAGCAAAAACATTCGTTGAAGGTATGGCTTGTGGGTACTCTTATAGAAATTTTCATTTTCTACAATTTAAGGCACGTCTCTTGAAAAAAAAAAAATTTTAAGACACAAATATTACAAGCATTGATGAAAATGAGAATTATGATTACAGCTAAAAAATTTGTTAAAAGTATAGCTTGTGGGTTCTCTTTCCAGAGGATTTTCGATTTCCTACAATCCCAAGCACGTCTCTTTTTTTTTAATAACTCGACAAATGAATATTGCAGTAATAAATAGAAATGTCAATTATGATTACTGCAAAAAAATTCGTTGGAAGTATGGCTTGTGGGTACTCTTTCCAGAGGATTTTCGATTTCCTACAACGTTAGGCACGTCTCGCTTTTTCAAAAAGAATCAGTTAAGGAAGAAATTATGCAAGCAGAGATAAAACTTTTTTATAATTTAACATGAAATCGTCTGTGGATATAGATCTTGTGGGTATTTTTTTCAGAGGAATTACAATTTTTAATAATTGAATTAAAACAAAAAACATTGATTTTAGTTATTAATGGATTCATTATATCTATAACAAAAAAAACGATAAAAATAATTCCGTTAGGTTCGTGTTTTCGAGCACTTTTAGTTTTTTTTTTTTCAAAAGGAGTAGAAACATATCTTTAGGGCGTAAAAAAATGAATTGAAAATAACTTGAAAAAAACTTGAAAAAAAAATATTATTGCAGTATGGATGATGTATAATTTCAAATTATTTTATAGATATTTTTAGCGAATGCAAAAAAAATTACTTATAGTTCTTGATTTTTTTTTTTTAATTGATGGAAAGAATCTATAATTTCAAAGTTATCGATTTTCTTTTGATGGGGTGTATAGTTGCCGCAAGTTGTCAATTAAAAAAAAAATAAATAAAAAAAAACAAATAAAAAAAAAACAAATAAAAAAAAAACAAAACAGAAAAAAAAATCTAACTGTTTTTTTTTTTCATCATAATACAACTGATGAAGTAATTGAACGAAATAAAATATGGCTCGATGTAAGTATTTACTTATCTATTAGATTATTCAAATACTTATTCTAATAATATTTATTAAATATTTTTTCTTGGTCTTCTTTAAATAGTTACTACTGCTATTGATCTCCGAATACTGCGTGAAAGATTTATCACATCAGAACATTTATTCCACACTGATGACTGAGATGATATTGCGGATATGGCATACTACCAATTATTGTAAATATGAATACTGATAAGAGTAATAACATTAATAATAATCTGGCTTTAATTGAAAAAAAAAAAAAATTTATTGTTTTTTAGACGAATCTCAAATAAATTGATCTTTAAAAATCCGCCAATATCAATTGAAGACGTTGCAAGCCGTATATCTCAACTAAACGACAGCTTTGAAAAATACAAAACCAGGTATGATGAGGATGGGATTGCTCCAAACTGGCCCTACTGGAATATTTTCTTCAATTATTGGACGTTAGTTCATCAACGTGCGAGCGAAAAATAAAATTTTTATATTTAATAAATAAAAGGAAATTGTGGATCAATATAAATATATTTGTCTAGAGGATATATATATATATATATATATATATATTTTTTTTTTTCCAATATTTAGCACCTTAATATTTGTTTTGTTTTGATCATTAGAGAAAAAAATAATTCAACTAATTCTAATTACATTTGTCATAGTATAAATTAAAAAATTCATTTGAAGTGGGGCTTGTGGGTACTCTTTGCAGTGGATATTTATTTTTCTAGAGTATTCAGCACGTATTTTTTTTTAAATCGCTACAAAAAAAAACATATATATTTAACTAATTGAAATTATTTTTTAAATGTCTGAATTTGAAAATTTTTTGGGAAATTGGTATTCTTACTAGAGGGAATTGATTTTGCTACAATATTGTGCATTTTAGTTTTTTCGATCGTCAAAAAAAAAAAAAAAATAATTATAATCATAAATATTCAAGTAATTCAAATTATATTTGTCATGATTGAAGCTAAAAATTCATTTGAAATGGAGCTTGTGGGAACTCTATCAGAGGATAATTATTTTTCTATAATATTTAGCACATAATTTTTTTTCATATCGTTAGAAAAAAAAATTTTTTCGAGTAATCCAAATTATATTCTTATGACAGAAATAAAAAATTCGTCGAAGTGGTGCTAGTAGGCACTCTTTCCGGTTGATTTTTTTTTTTTATAATATATTACAACAAATTTATTAATTATGTATGTGCAAAATATTCATTTATTTATTCAGTAGTCGTTTGTTCATATAGTAAAAGAAAATTTAAACAAATGATATCAGTCTTCAAATTTTGCAAATTGATCGTTATCTAGAATGTAATGACTTCTGTCTATAATTAAAAAATCATGGAAATTATTCCCGGTAAACTACCTGGTTCTACACTTTTTTTTTATAATGGTTACAAATATTTGGAGGACAAGCAATGTAAAAAAGTCGCTAGATGTTCTTCGAGAAAATTAGGATGCAAGGCTACGCTGCATTTCACCGAAGACATTTCTAACATTGGCGACGTTAGAGATTTGCATGAGGGCATCGATTTCAGAGTGGAAAAAGAGCATACCGATTTACTAGACGTTGACTGCAACGTCTGGAGAACTTTGTGTAAAGCAATGAAGGAAAAGGCCACGGCGACAACAGAGCGGCTGAAGGATATTTTTGATTCAACTTCGTTGGTGTAAGCATTTTCATCAATAGATATTTCTTTCTTTTTTCTAAATTTTTCTTGTACTTCAAATTTCTACATTAAGTTAAGTTATTTTCTTATCTATAGTTGTCCCGAAGTTAGTTCAAAACACTCATTCCATTCAGTGAGGAATATTTTATCAAGAACTCGAATGAAAAGCCGGCCGAAGATACCGGACACTCTTGATGAGATGGGGAAGTTGTTAAAAAGTAACCTTTTTTTAAAAGGCCACGTTACATCTAGCTCCAATAAAACCGGCCTTATATTTTCCACTGACATTTTACTCGTTGGTTTTTCTGAGTGCAGCGAAATATTCATGGATGGCACGTTTTCGGTGAACAATTGCATTTATTTTAGTTTTTCAAAATCTTTAAGAGACTTGCATATTGTAAATTTTTATTTTTATTGGTTTTTAGCGCACTGCAGTAAAACCAAAAATGGAACAAATATACACCACCCATTATAAACTGAAAGGAACGGTAATAATGATACGATAAAAAATGTTACAATGTCAACAGATCTGATATTTTCGATTACTATTTTTTGTTTTGAATTTTCAGTATATTGCTGCCATGATGGTATTAACAGAGAATAGAGACACATCAATGTATAATGCTATATTTAAATGGATTACTAATGAGTTTCCTGATTTAAAAAATAAAAAAATTCACATCATGAGTGACTGAGAAAGCTACGTTCAAAGCACTTAGAAATAATTTTCACGGGGCCCAAATTCATGGATGCTACTTTCATTTTGTACAGGTAATTTATAATTATTTCCAAAAGTTTTTAAGTTAAAAATCACCACATTCTATAAACATTGCTTGGTATCTTAGGCTGTAATAAAAAAATGGCAGGCGATAAAATTGAAAACCCCTGATTCATTCTTAAGTTTGGTGCTCAATGTTCCTCTCCTACCTTCTGATAATTTTGATGACGCCGAAAAAATTTTAAAAATTGAAATAGAAAAAAATAAAAACATCGATATTAATATTCTTATATTTCTTGATTATCTAAAAAATACTTGGCTTGTAACAGGGCAGATTTACATTTTCCGCGTTAAATTTTATTACTCTCTTCTATGAGAGCCGTCGATAAAACCTATTACTACCCCAGGGTTATCCGGGGTAGAGTGCGACTGTCGTCCCGAGCGGGAATCGTAGGGGCTTGTCTGTCAGTCCCACCTAGTTGTAAGTAGGAGTTAACTTTTTTCCGGAAGTTGCCGAATTCGGGCGAGTGGGTGCACAATTATAAGTGCAGGGTGAACAGAGGTCGACACACAACCGGACAGATCGGGCTACCCACCGGACGCTCATCCAACTCAGGTAATTAATTATTTTAGACTTGGATTCTCATTGTGGAACCAAGCGATATATTTATTAATTATTATCGATACCAGGCCATTAGCCGGTATCTTCATAACAATTAACTAATAAGCAGGTGAAGGAGAAAAGTACGAGAAACCGAGAGAGAGAGAGATAGAAAGACTGAGGAGAAGGAACGGGAACGACGGAGACAGGAAGACCTGACGAGACAGAGACGAGGAACAGAAACGCACCGGAAAGTAAAATTCAGGTATTAATTAAATTAAATTTTAGGCCTGAGCCAGAATATTGATTTAATTTAATAAATACTTAGTCGTTCGTCGGGATATTCCGCGTCTAGGCCGTAATAATTAAATAATTAGTATAGATTTTGTTAAAATTAAAGTTAAGCCAGACGTTGTCTAACCGGATCCAGGACCATTAGCCGGATCCAGGGCGTCGTTCATAATTCCAGGCCATCGCCGGAATTATTGCGTCGTAGAAATTTCTAGGCCCATTGTGTGAAGCACAAGCCAGAAATCTTCGTAGTCTAGTCCGTGTAAAATAATTTATTAATTAATTAATTAAGATAATTAAGTTAATCAAAATTATTAAAATAAATCACATTAATAAATAAACTAAGAATTAAATAAATAACCGGTTGATAAAATAGTTAAGTTGTCCGAGAGACGCATTAATTATTAATAATTAAAATTAATTAATAATTAAATTAAGTAATAAAATTATCGTAAATAATATAATGATAAAGAAAATTAATTATCAAAAGAAAGAAATAAATCAGTAGAAATGAAGATAGCGGAACTTTGGGTCGAGCAAGGATCGGGTAAAAGTGTCGTTGTTAGTTACTGACAAAACTCAGATTATAAATTACGGGTTTGTTGTTAAATTAAAATTCCAATGACTTATTAGTGAGAGAAAGTAAAAAGGGAAATTAATTAATTAATAAAATATATTTTCCAAAATTTAATTAATTAATTTATTATTGTAAGCGTGGCGGGAACGGCCATTTTAAATTCAGAGTGTATGAATAAAAGTCCAGGGGACTCGAGTGAGTGTGAAAAGATTTAAAAATTAATATTGTAATAAATGATAGTCGTCAGGTAAAACGATTTTAGTAAATTATAAGTCCAAAGGTATTTGGCAAATTTAAGTTGAGTGCGTGTGTGTGTGCGATGCCAAGGTAGTGGCTATGTAGTAGGTTTAAGGAATTTAGTCGTCAAAGGTAATTGACAATTGTTATAAGGTATGAAAGTTTATAAGGTCTAAAGGTTATAAGGTTTATGAGGTTTTAATTACAAGGTTATAAAATAAATAAAGGAAAATTTTGTCATAAGTAATAAATCTAATTTAATTACAAAATTATCCTTCCTTTTCCTACTCTTACAATTAAATTTTACACCGACCCTGATTATTAAGAACCGGTTCTGGAAGACCGTTTAATCCTTCCAGTGGCGCCCTTAGAAAGGAATTTAAGGATGACCAGTGTAGCAGTACCCCTGTTATAGGCTACGTTATCCAGATCATGTAAGTGTTTTTAATGCACCTACAAACACCAATGACGGGCCAGAAAACTTTAATAGATACAGCAATGGAATTATTGGTGAAAAACATCCGGAATTTTGGACGCTCTTAAGTAATAAAACAAAATTAATCACTCATAAAGTTTCAAAACTATATATTAAAAAAAGATTTCAAATAAGAAAGAAAGTAACAAGACTAATAGCGGTTCACCTGCCAATAGTGGACCACTAATTATTTCATGCAATCAATAAAAAAAAATGACAAGTATAATTAGAATTATATTTTTTTTCAATTTGTATATATTAAAATACATATAAACATTGTTATAACATATTCATACAAATGAAAAAAAAAAAAAAATATATATATACATAAGACTTATACCGGTTCATTATAGACGAGATAAATGAAATAAGTCGATAATGGTGGTTATGTCCTTAATCCAATTAAATTTTATTAATAAATATACCCTGTAAATATATATAAGAATTAATAAATTATGTTACAATTCGCAATTTAGTGAAAAATCAGTCCTACATGGCCATATATGGTGTATGTACGGGCATATATGGAGCATACATGGTCCATTTATAACACTATAAAACTATATGGCTGTGGATTTGTCATATACATATAGAAATGTTAGCTTTTTATATCAAGTCATATGTATGTTGCTATTTATTTAAACTAAATTCTTTATTTAAACTTGAAAATTCCGTTAGTTAGACTAATGTTAGCTCTTGGTCCTACAAATGATTTTTTTTATTATATTAATTTTATTCACCCTTTTTAAAATTTAATACGTCATTTTTTCAGACGGAATAGAAAAAATTCTATCCAATGAAGAACTTAATTCTTTAAGAGTACTGAATAATGAAAAACCTAAAAGATCTACTCCTAAAAGTACGTTGGATAGAATTTATCACATAAAAAATATGCAAGATCAATTAGTTCATTCCAAAATATCTGTTGAAGACTTTTTGAAATCGTTCCCCAAGAGTTTCAAAGAAATCTTGGAGACAGTTAAAATCCTGTTACTGAATGATCCAACACTTACTAATTATCATAATAAAATTACTGCTGATCCATCTTTATTGGACGCTATTGATCGAGATAATATCGTTGATAGAAATGAAATTTACTTGCAAGAAATAAGAGACTCTATTAAAACTGTACAGGATTGCATTCTACCGAAGTCATGCAACCCTCAGCTATCGCTAAGACGACCTATTTATGAAAAATCAACAATTGAAATAAGTAAAATTGGTAAAATCTGCTCTAGTGGTAATACCATGAAAGCTTTGAATACGGATGTAGGTATTAATCAAAAAAATGAAAAAATGAATATTAATAACATTGAAAAGATGACAAAAATATCTCAGAATGGAGATATTTGTTCTTCATAAATTTATCAATCTCCTTCATATACATTTACCACAGACACGCAAAAACCAAATAGACTTACAGCTCGACAAAGATTATTACCATCAACAGTGACATCTTCAGCTATGAACAATTGTTGTAATTTGACAAATGAGTTTGAAATCCATAAACCACCACCCTCAACAACAATTAGAACAACTAAAAAAACAACAACAGTAACAGCAAAGACGACAACAGCTACAAAAAAATCAGATATGAAAACAACAACAGTTGCAACAGAACGAACAGCAATACCAAAAAAACGAAAATTTTTAATAGTAGAAAATAAAAACGATTTAAAAGTACCAATAAAAAAATTGACGGGTGAAAAAAACCAACAATTTGTTATTTTACAGAAATTGGACTCCAGTGAGCCATTCTTGGTACCAATACAAATTCTTCCTAGAGACAAAGAAAATTTCATTTCAAAAAATATCCACAATAAAAACATATCCACACAACCTATTATAACAAATATAACTGAAGAAAAAAAAAAAATAGCAACAATAAAAATGGAAAATGTTACCGATTTGAAGTATATTGGGACTAAGTCAAGAGAGTTTATAAATCAAAATAAAATAAACTCATGGCTTTCTACTCAAAGACAAAATAAAAAAAATTGTAAATGATTGAAACCAAAAAATGCAATTTATATATATATATATATAACATTACATTGTTAGTTATATTGTACCTCTTTGTTAATGGATGATAATTTCCTCATTAATCCAATTAAAATAATTTTTTTTCATGTATTATTTCAGTAATAACTTAGTTATGATGTCGTTATTGATTACATACATTTTTGTTCGTTTTTCCATATCAGATTGACTATGTATTCTGTAAAAAAATGAAATTAATTCTGGATAAAGTTAAAATATTGATAATAGTGTTAAATTATTTAATAAAATTTAATCATCAACATTTTTATAAAATTATTCGATAATAATTTGTTAAGTTCATTTTTTCATAATGATAATATATCTGTTACATATATATTTATGATAATAATCAATTTACTTACTTATAATAAATATAACTATAATAAGTATTTATAGAATAAGTAATTATAATAATAATTATAATTATTTATTCACAATAATAATTAGTTAACATTCTTTCTTAAAATAAGGTTATTATTTACTTAGCACGCTAACTTAAAATGAAATATTTGAAAAATCGCCATTATTATTTTCTTTTTGCTCCATCTACTGGAACTTCGCAACACTTTTGTTTTTTCCACAACCTACTGTCGGTAAGCAAGAAATGATATCTGTATCATTGGGATCTGTGTTATTTGACTATCTGTGTCATCGGGATTTGGGTGATAGGTTTTCTGTATCTGTACAAACTGAATTTGGATATTGAGGATCTGTATCATCGGGATCTGAATCATCAATACATCTGTGTCATCGGGACCTGGTAAATCGACATCCCTCCATCCAGGAAAAACTGGATAAACGAGAAAACGCGGTAGCTGCTCACGGAAAAGAGTTGCGAAACGACTCTAAATTATTACAAAGCTGGGCCTCGGAGCTCAAAGAAATGAAAACGGCCAACGTTACTAAAGTGCCAAGCGTAATCCAGGAACTTAAGGACGAAGTGTCCCAATTAAGAAACAGTGGGTCGAAAGAACTCTCAAGCAACGCCAATATCACAATCAAGGACGCGTTGTCCTACGTGCCTACCTTTGATGGTACAAGCACCGCGGTTTCAGATTTTATAAGATCGTCTAGTCGAGCTTGTTCCATGCTAGCGCCGAGTGCCGAATTTATGTTTTTGACACTTGTTCGGCAAAAATTTAAAGGCGACGCTCGGATCGCTGACGAAAACATGGAGTATAGTAATATGAAGGAGTTCGAAAACCTTCTTCGCACTGTCTTCGATCGTCACCGTTCTGCAAACCAATGCAAGGCCGAGCTAGAAAATATCATCATGCGACCCAAAGAAAATATGGTTTCTTACGTAAACCGCGCTCGTACGATTTATCGCGACATTCTGCGGAAACAACCGAAAGGGGTACACTAATTGAAACGTAAAAACTAAAAATTGAGAAAGACGCGATTTCAGCTTTCCTTAATGGTATTCCACCTCTACTGCAGGTTCAATGCTTGCTCAAACCACACGATACGTTGGAACAAACATACGTGTGGTCGATAGCCGCGTTTAAAAATCAGGAAGACAACGCAAAGCGCTTCCAAACACCGGTCGCGGTCACGGTAGCCCATATACAGAGTTATCAACCTGATAGGTCTAAGCCACCTAGGCCAGAGCGCCAGGAAAAAAAAAATAGAGATCTCCGCTGTAACTATTGTGATAAACGCGGTCATTTCGAAAGAGATTGCTTGCTGAAAAAGGGATTGAGTAACAACAGTAATAATAAATTTAATAATGATAATAAATTTAATAATAAATACAATAACGTTGACCGGAGAAACCAGAATGACGGTAATAAAAACAAACCTCGTCATAACGAAAGAAAACCCGAGAAAAATCGGGAAGAGTGCCCGTGCTGCGGTAATGTAAATCACAGTTTGGCAAACTGTTTTAAATTTACAACGCTCGTACAAACGCGTTATGGGCCGTCGGGAAACTCCAAACTCCCGGGGAAGAACGACGACGGGTCCCACGGGAGTCCGAAACAAGTTCAAAGCCCGCCGAAAAATCCTTTCGAGGTCGCGCACCAGTCAACGTCGCGACAGTCGTAATTAATTTGAGGAAAATCGAGGTGCCAGCAATTTTGGTCAAAAGCGATGATATAAAAAATTACTTAACGATCATGCTTGATTCGGGTTCGGAGGTAAATATTATAAAAATTGGTGCGTTAAATAAACCGCAAGGTATCAACGAAGAACATAAATTGGCGCTATTGGGCATAAATAAGGACCCAGTATATACGGTTGGTAAAATCCACGTAGAATTATTCGGTTACGGTATAGAATTTAATGTGGTGGAAGACGACTTCCCCACAGTTCATCCCGCTATTTTGGGTGCAAAATTTTTTAACGAATATGGCGCTAGATTCTTCTTCGATCGCAAATTATTTACGTTTTACGATATCGAAGTCCCGTTCTTCGAAACGGAGATTGAAAAATTGCCTTCAAGATCTGTTACCGTGGTTAAAATTAAAACCACTCCCGATTCATCTGATTATGGCTATGTACCTCGAATATACTGTGCATCCGAACTTGAAATCGGAGGCACATTTGAAACTCATAATAACGGTAGTACGCTCTTACGGGCTTACAATAATTCTGATACTGAAATTTCTATTCCTAGGCCTGTGGTCGATTTACAATCTTCCTTATGGCGGGATGAAAGCGATATTTCCACTGAATTAAAATCAGTAAATTTAATCGATGATTTTCCATGCGAGCCTCAATCAACTGCTATTGATGCAGATAATTTTGTTGAGCCTATCAGGGCTATTCCTAACTCACGATTGTCCAAAGACGTTGGGTCGGAGGTCGGAGAGGAATTAAAAGGTTCAGGGGTCGTAAAATCAAGGGTATTCACGATCTCTGAAAATAATAAAACGCCGGAGCGGGCACAAGAAGTGACCAACTCCGTGCACGTTACTGAAGATTTATCGGATCGGCAGCGCATGGAAATCAAAAATCTGATTTTTGAGAATCAAGATTTATTTTACTTATCTGGAGAGAATCTCGGGTCTACAAACGAGATTTTACATCGTATAACAACTACGGATGACCAACCAGTATTTAAGAAACAATATCGCTTTTCTCCCATACATAAGGAGGAGATCTCGAGACAGGTAAGAGAATTAGAAGAAAAGGGTATTATTAGACCCTCAGAATCAGGTTATTGTTCCCCGATCTGGATCGTTCCTAAAAAGGAAGATTCTTTCGGTAATAAGAAATGGCGTATGGTAATCGACTTTCGTGATTTAAATGAAAAAACTTTCACAGTCGTTTACCCTACGCCAAATATTGTCGAAATAATCGACCAAATAGGCGATGCAGAGTTCTTTTCAACCTTTGATCTGGCGAGTGGTTTCCACCAAATCAAAATTCACCCAGACGATATACATAAGACAGCTTTTTCTACGCCAAACCAGCATTATGAATTTGTTAGAATGCCGTTTGGGCTGAAAAATGCCCCTCCGACATTTCAAAGATTAATGAACAAGGTATTGGTGGGACTGCTTGGCAGGGGTGTCTTTGTGTCTATGGATGACATAGTCATTTACTCTAAAACATTTGAGGACCACGTCGCAAAGATCAGAGAGTTGTTTATTTGTTTACGTAAGGCGGGTTTGCAACTGCAACCCGATAAATGTAATTTATTCTTAAAGGAAATTAATTATTTAGGACATATAATATCGGGAAACGGTGTCAAACCGGATCCTAAGAAAACCGACGCGGTCGAAAAATTCGCGATACCTACGAATGTTAAAAAGGTTCGGGAATTCTTGGGTTTAACCGGGCATTATATGAGATTCATTGACAACTACGCGAAAATAAGCAAGCCACTAACCTCGCTACTGCAAAAAGATGCAGTATTCGTTTGGGATCAGAGTCAATCGGAAGCGTTCGAGACGCTGAAAAAGAAACTGATAGAGTCGCTGATTTTGCAATTTCCGGATTTCTCGCGAGAATTTATCATTACAACCGATGCTTGTGATTACGGAATCGGGGCGTGTTTAAGCCAAGGGGAAATAAATAAAGATAAACCTGTGTCTTACGCGTCTCGCTTATTAAATTCAGCCGAACGTAACTATTCGACCATTGAAAAAGAAATACTCGCGATAGTCTACGCGGTGAATAAAGTCCGGCCGTAAATTTACGGAAGTCAATTTACGTTAGTTACTGACCATAGACCCCTCACATGGGTTAATTCAGTATCATCACCAAACTCGCGAATAGTGAGGTGGCGATTAAGCATGGAGGACTACATGTATAAGGTAGTTTACAAGCCGGGTCGTGTGAATTCAAACGTGGATTCTCTCTCTCGAAATCCGGTTGACGAACCAGAGGAATTTATTCCTGAAGCACGGGTCGGCCCGATACGGAAGTACGATCCAGATAAAACGGCAACGACTCCAGATGAAACTAGCGAAGATGACTCTACCCCCGGGGCAAAACGGACGTGAAAACAATACAATCTTAGACGTATAGCACGTGCTTTTAGCGATCCGGGAAATAATGACACCGAGCTGGAGCACGTGACTCCTCTAGTCCGATTTGTATTTAGACCCCGCGAATGGCCTTCAGCCCCACCTGTACCAGAAACGAATCAATCACCCGCAAATGATCATCAATCTGTGAACGATTCTAGCGACGGTGAGGAAGTAGTGGTTTCGGATAACGAAGATCGGAGTCGTCACCAGATTATTCCCGATTCGGACGACGAACCGATGGACGCGGACGACGAAGCTAACGATAATGAAAATGATATCGGAGAGGAGCGTCTCCAAACCGATGGAGAAACGTCGGAATCGGAAGACGATAACATCAAAGGTCGCAAAGACGTGGATCAAGAAGACAGTGATGAGGGAGAGTATGCCCCGGTTCGCCCACGAGCCAGGCGAAAGCATACTACACCCATGACACGAGAAATAGCTCCGAACGTTCGCGAAACGCGTGATCGGTTGTCAATGCAATCAGATAATGTACTAATATTTACTAATGTAAAAGGGAAACCGCGTGACGAAGGAAGCAAAGAACTTGCTGACGTCTTGGAAATTCCCGCACAACTAACTTTCTGTAGAGCTACTGTAATACCCTACAGGGGAAATAAACACTGTATAATAGCAGCGCCTAAATACAGAGATACTGACCTCGTATCGGTTGAGGATATCCGAGAGACATTGGCTTCTGTATATAATATAGTAATGGAACTAGGTCTATAGTCATTTAGTGTGGCAAAAACTAGTAAAATAGATGATATAAATTGGCTGACAATCCAAGAGGAATTAATTGATGCATTTACGGACACCCAGGTTAAAATAACTATTTGTCTTAACCTCGTGCATATCCCAAATTAGGATGAAAAATTAGAAATTTTGGAGGAATACCACGGTTCAGCTGTGGGAGGTCACAAAGGCATGACCAAAACGTATAAAAGAATTCGAAAATATTTTTTCTGGCCTAAAATTAAACAAGATGTTATCAATTATACTCAAAAATGCTTGGATTGCCAACTGAAAAAATTAATTAGAGTTAAGACAAAGCAGCCAATGGTCCTCACGGATACCCCTGATGCTGGGTTCGACAAAATCGGTTTAGACATTATGTACTCAACGCATACTTTTGCGTCTGGAAATAAGTACATATTAACTATACAGGATCTCCTGACTAAATTTTCGATGGCAGTCGCTTTAGAGCAAGCAACAGCCGTAGATGTAGCACGAGCTTTAGTAAATCGTTGGTTTTGCTACTTCGGGCCTCCTAAGGCCATACTAACTGACCAAGGAACAAACCTTCTTTCGAGTCTACTTAAAAATATTGCAAAAAAGTATAAAATTAAACAATATCATACATCTGCATATAGACCTCAGAGTAATGGGTCGGTGGAACGATCTCACCATGTATTACAAGAATACCTGAAAAATTATATAGGCGAGAATGAAGACTGGGATGAATGCCTGGACATAGCCTCATTTTCATATAATGTAAGTGAACATGAGGGTACAGGATTCACTCCATATCAGCTAGTATTCGGGAAGCTACCCCGTTTTCCTTCTCGCATACAAACTATTGAAGAACCCAATGAGACATATGCAGGTTATTTAGAGCAATTATTTAGACGTATAAGACAGGCTGAAGTGACTGCCAATGAGAACTTACATCAGGCTAAAGTTAGGTCAAAATTTTATTATTATAGAAAAATAAATCCACACCAGTTTAGACCTGGAATTAAAGTATTTGTACTACGGGAACCAAGGAAAAGTAAAGGGGACCCGCAGTATACCGGTCCTCATGACGTAATCGCGATTGGTCAAAACGAGACGGCCGAAGTAGATATAGATGGGGTGGTGAAAATAGTTCACCTCAACAAGCTAAGAATATCTCGTATATAATTTTCAGATGACCGGATTGGTGATACTGCTGGGACTCCTTCCCTTTTCCTTGGGCCTGGTTGGATATGACTGCAGTGGTTCGTCAATGAATATGACTACGCTATCACTGTTGGATGTAGGGGAGTGCAATTTCCCCGCAAGGAAAGCTGAAACCGAAAAGGTAACCGTAAGCCTATTACAACCGGCCGAGATAATTCACGTTCACGTGATCGAATGTAAGATATTGATAAATAGAGTAGTACAGCGTTGCGGAATGCACTCCCATACATCCTCCGTATTAAACGGACGTAGAGAATATTATTTAGATATGGATTATACTAGATGTAAGAAAATGCATGAAACGGGTGCAATCTGGCTTTATGATCGAGTCCACATGATCGACTTGAAAATGAACGCTACAAATTTTCGACAGGCTATATTAGCCGGAGATCATCATATGGACGGTACATGCGCGGAAGGTGTCTTTAGTGATTCGTGGCGTACTTGGGAAAAAGTCGTGGCCGACGGGTTATTTGAAATATCTCTTTCCGATTATGAAACAACGTTGAACACTAAAACAAACCAAGTGATTTTAAGATCGGGAACGCGATGTGACGCGCAAAAACTTTCTTGCGTTACCAGTGAAGGTATGACCGCGTTCTGGAGCGAGACTCCAAAAGATTCGTGTTTGATGAAATACGCGTTACTTTACCAGGAATCGGCTACGAGAATAATTGGAGAAGAAGGACATCCAGATGTCTACTCACTCACCACGGAAGATATCACCTTCGCGCTGGCCCAGCGAGGAGAGGTAGAAGTGTGCGGCCATAATGTTATCATAACGGAGCATCCGAAGCTTTTCATAATAGTCCTCAAAACCACGGATTACACCATGCAAATAGAAGCGATCAAGACCGAAGACATGGATATATTCGCGTATGTGAATAGTAAGTTTATATACGTCGAGAAGTTTATAAGGCAGCAAATACAAAACCTCTATCATGACGTCCTCGATAGACGTTGTGAGTTAGAGCGTTCAATATTGATGAATGCATTGGCCTTGTCATCACTGGCTCCAGACGAGTTCGGTTACGCACTTATGAAAAGCCCAGGGTACTACACCACCGTTGCGGGTGAACTAGTGCACATTACAAAGTGCCTACCTGTGCCCGTGCGCATACGACAGGACGAACATTGTTATCAAGAACTTCCGGTAACATACAATAACCAAAGTTATTTCCCTGCTCCAAAGTCAAGGATACTCCTAAGAAGAGGGACTATCATCGAGTGCAATGCTATCTTACCTACAGGGTACTTCATTGATGAAGCGTGGTACCATTTGACGCCTCAAGGTATTCGGGCACCAACACCGCAACAACTTCAACCACTGACGGTTCCGACTTGGAACTATGAAAACCCAGAGCATCTGGCAACATCGGGAATCTACTCTCCGAAAGATTTGGAGAAATTACGTAACCGGATAATGTTTCCGGCTGAAAGACCAGCACTGCTCAATTCCATAGCTATGGGAGCAGCTGGAAGAGACATACCTGCAGGAAGCATCAACGCGCTGGGACTATTCGACGAAGAAGCGCTAGAAAAATTAGCGCTCACCACTGGACAAAGAATTTGGCGAAGTTTAATTGACTTCGGATCCGTTACCGCTGGTATCTTATCGATCATGTTAGTATTACGTCTGTTAAAGTTCATTTTCGACACCATATTTCATGCATACGCATTGTATGGCATATGCGGCTGCAGCCTAGTCCTAGTAACAGCAATATGGGATACATTAGCAAATCTCATATTGCATCGCCATCACCACCGAAGGTACAATTTGGATGTAGAGAGCCAAAGAAGCAAAGCTCCAATACCTCGTCCAAGGTCGAGTATATCAATCATCGATGAGGAACCTGAAACTCATAAGTCTGCCCCACCTGAAGAAATATCATATGCAGAGCTAAATCGACAACTGGAAGATCAGCCACTGAGGTCCAAACTACACCCGTGCACAAATAGTGAAATGTTAACTCGTTTGAGAAACTACACGGAAAACCGCGAGTGAACATTGCGAGTGAAAATCGCAAGTGAACGCGAAAGCCAGATCGTGCCAATTTCATATAAAACATTTTAGAAATTCAAGGGAATTGTCTTAAAGACAATAAATTAATTTTTAAGGACTTTAATACCTGTTATTATCAGGAAAATTTATATTTGTCAATAATTATGCAGTATAGTAGCACCAGATAACTAAAAAGATGTTTACAAACATGAATTTAGGTTTAATTACTTTGTTTATTATAAATGCAGATGAATATTGAAGTTGCTAACTGACTTAAGTCGGGAGGTAGCTAACTCATTTTCATTACGAATTTCGACTTGAGCAGTTATTTCTTGAGTAACTCAAAAATTACCGCAAGGCGGACGTATATTAATACGAATTTATATTTAGAATTAATTATTTCAATAATACGAAACGACCGAGTCGGGAGGTAATTAAATTACTAGATACTAACGTTACTAGGTATAGGTAATTTTATAAAACGTTGTGTCTCAGGTTTAGGTTAAAATTCTACAGCCAAGAACTTTTTCTTACAGTATTCAAATTGATTTTAACTTTTGGTTTATATAGATTCATTTAAACATTCAGCTTTTGTTTATATAGAGTCAGTCACATAATCAATTTAAATTTATATCGAGCCACTTTATTGATGATAGAAGTCGCACCGATTTTATTAAGACGCCGCGACTTACTTAAGTCGGGAGGTGTTACGTTCTGGCTCTAATTAAATTTAAATAAAAATTTTAGAAAATTTTTTTCGAAGTCTCGAATTATTTATTCGCCACCGTGGGCGAATAAACGGTTCGACACTTCTTAGAATCATAAAGAAGTAATAAATCGTTACTTTGTTGGAGATATTATTTTATTCATCACCAACAATGTAACGGAATTCTCTTGCGATAAGAAAGTCGCCGTGGCTCGCGGATAGTCTAAACAGATGACGATGCATAAGACCCGGGACACGACGATTCTCTCATAGAAAACCTGAGATGCAACGTTAACACTTTTGATAATGTATAATACCAAGGAGCGACAGAATCAAGTCAGTCGATCACAAGATCTAGTAGAGCTAAGAACTCTACACAAACCTGCTGGCTTGATCCTGTCACTCGGGCTTTAAGGCAAAATATATATACGTATTTTATCAAAATACGCACTCCTTATTTTAAAACTTTGGGCGCCACCACCGGCAGCCCAATAATCACATACCTCTGTTGGGCGCCGCCACCGGCAGCCTAATATTCTCACCCGTTAAAGCGCCGACACCAGCAGCCTAAGCACTTCCTTTCCGAATCCAAAAAAATTCATGCCAAGAAGTCGAAGGTCGGGCAAGAAGGCTCAGCTACGTCGCGTGTTACGAACGATCCACGAGGATTTCGGTCGCTCAATTCACCAACGTCCCCGCTTAGATATCGTTGCCGAGGAAGTCCTCCTCGATCCGGTGACGTTGGTCGTTCGAAAAGAGTTTCCAAAGTCGGGTATCGTGGTGTCGGAGTTGAGTGAAGTGTCCAATAAACACCACCAACCGCAAGGTCAACCCACGTTCTGGACGAATATCAGCAGTGGAACGCCGCTACCAACT
This sequence comes from Microplitis deprimator, assembly GCA_964016945.1. NCBI lineage: Eukaryota > Metazoa > Arthropoda > Insecta > Hymenoptera > Braconidae > Microplitis > Microplitis deprimator. The sequence continues at coordinate 11,414,761 of OZ024712.1, read as the reverse complement.
ATTGACGTGAGCCATTGAACACCACCTTCTGGGACCATCCCGTTCCACGACCCTCGCTACGGGTATTACTCCGAGGCCCATTTCAAGGACACCGGCAGGGACAACTACGCCCCAGCTGAGGCGGAAAGGTTGAAGCAGAAAGGGATTATTTGGGCCGACTTATGGGGCCCATAATCTCCACCATGGTAAGTCAATAAAACTTTTTGACATAAAATAAAAGAAGGTCAACAACTGACGCACCTGGGGTCTATCGACACCCTAACGACGTCAACCTGGTCAAATAAAAAATTATTTTGTCTGATAATAGATAAGCCAGAATGTAACACTGGATTTGATCGCATCGAGCTGAAATTTTCAGAATCTTTTCTTTTTCTATACTACTTTAAAAAAAAACCGGTGACCCACGTGCGCACACTTTCGTCGAAAAGTAATGGATCTGCCCATATATATATATTTATTTATTTATTTATTTGTTGAAATTTTTAGGCCCTGAAGCCTTAGCTTCCTAAGGGCCTTACAAAGAATACAAAAGATAAATATGTATAGTGGCGCAAAAAGATAAATTACATAATAATATTGCTAATAACAAATGAATTGAAATAAAATAATAACAATGACAATAATAAGTTGCGTTGTCTCAAAGCAAAGTCTATTATAATTTTCTGAATACAAGTCACTGTGGCTCAAAAATTTTGAATGTTAATTAATTAAATCATCGATAATCGTTATCTACAAAAAACGTGTAACATTTACGTCGAAATTCGTTGTAATCAATAATTGTTACAATCTCATCCGGTAATTGATTCCACACTCTAACTGCCGTAACAATAAACGACTTATCGAATGTTGCCGTCCTAGCATATGGTAAACTTAATACATCCGTTTGTCTAATACAACGTCCACGAACTGAAGTCAAAACGCTGAAGTCATTCAATAGTTTTCTATCATGAGGTAATCTCAGCATTTTAAAAACACAGCAAGCAATAAGAAACTTACGCTGACCTGATAATGTCAGCCAACCAAGTGACCTTCTGCTCGGAGTAATATGTTCATACCTCGCCAATCTGTAAATGAACTTGATGCAGCAATTGAATTTTCTCTGCAGCTTTTTTAGTAAAGTGCCTGACATATCAGTGTAGGCCACTTTACAGTAATCAAAAGTAGGCAAAATTGTCCCTGCAACTAATCTTCGTCGCATTGGAAGATTAAATAAGTCACTGTTCATTTTCAATCGCGCAAGGCAATACATCGATCTATTACACATTGCAATAACTTGATCATGCCATGAAAGAATGTTATCTAAAATAACACCCAAATATTTAACAGATACAGTGTAGTCGGTAACTGTATCACCAATTATAATCTTCCGAGCAGTAATACAAGCAGGATCATTAACATGCTGAGGCGAACCAAAAATAATTGACCTAGTCTTTGAAGCGTTTAGTTTTAATAAATTATTAGAACACCACTCAACTATAAAATTGACATCATCATTTATCTTTAGCACTGCATCGTTCAAGTCAGACATTAAACACGATATGTAAACAACCGAGTCATCTGCGTAAAAGAGATGCTTGCATTTAATCTGTAACCCAACCCTGAGACAAATAACGAGAACAGTAGCGGCCCAAGCACACTACCTTGTGGAACACCGCTTCGAGGACACTGCCATGAAGATAAACAATCTCCTTGCTTAACTGCTTGGGTTCTGTTAGATAAATATGATTCTATTCATAATAGAGCTCCTGACGATAAATTTAAGTTCTTGAGCGTTAATAACAACAAACTATGATCAACACAGTCAAACGCATTGCTGAAATCAAAGAAAACAGCAACAGTAACCTTGCGGCCATCAATTGCATAGCGAATATCAGCACATAGTCAAAGCACTGCAGTTTGAGTATTCATTCCTTCTTGGAAACCCGTCTGATAAGGATCCAGCAGATTATTTACTTTAATATAATAAATTAGTTGATCGTGTACACAACGTTCCAACACTTTTGATAAAGGACACAAAATTGAAATAGGTCTATAATCATTACAAGACTGCGGACACCTCACTTTAGGTAAAGGTAACACGATAGACTTCTTCCATTGCTCCGGAAACTGATATGTCCTCAAAGAAATATTGAATGAATTAGCAATTGATGGCAGTAGAATTTGCTGTAATACTTTGTAATGTTTAATCGAAAAACCATCTGGACCAACAGCTGTAGTAATAATGCGCTTCATATTTCGCTTAACATCTTCCTCAGTGATTTCAATAAAATTAAACTGATTCGGGGCATTGCTATCATTTACACAGATATCTCGGTGATTATCGTAATTGCGCCCAGAACTCTCAACAGACACAGAGTAGTTATTAAGCCGATCCAAATCAAGATCTGGCGAAACAAACACTTTCGAGGAATCTCTTAAAAGACCCAGTCTTCTGAAGTCATTCCAAATGGTTTTTGGATGCTTAGCATGCCTTAAAGGATCCTGCAAACAATTCTTCTTAGCTTCAATAATCCTTTTCTCTACAAGACGACGAACATTGCAGTACTCCTTATATGCATAACCAGATCTACGGTAAATTCTATACAGCTTATCTCTGCGATGCTGCAAATCTCGAATGTCATCAGATATCCAAGGAGCAGGTGGACGAGATACTTTTATCATACGCTCAGGAGCAATTGAGTCAATAATATTAAACACATTTTGATTCAAATGAGAAACACTGTCATCAACTGACAAATAATTATCGCAGAATAGTACTGACGTATTATTTACAATATCAGCTATTGACTCACTACTAATTAAACTCCAATTTCGACAACGAAAAGTCAACAAAGAATGCCTAGGAACACTAAAATTTAAAGTCACACTAATAATGTCATGTCCAGAGAGAAAAAGCACATCCGATTGACACGAACTAACCAAATTATTAATGTCATCAATTATACAATGATCAATCCACGTGTGAGACGTAGCAGTATGATGTGTAGCACTAAGCGGAACAATGCTTAAATTATATAAATTAAAAAAGTCATTCAAATGCGCAGACAAATTAGTATTAGACAACATATTTATATTTAAATCACCCATAATAACAATATTTTTATAAAACATAAAAAGTTCACTGAACTCACTTTCAAAGTTATTTAGTAAAGCAGTATTTGGAGGACGATAAATTACCGAAATTAAAATTTTATTACGTAACGTAGACCACACTTCAGCAATAATATACTCCGGATGACCATCCACTAAGTTTGAAGAACAGCAAATAATAATTCTTGATGATAATGTATCACGTATGAATAGTAAAACACCTCCACCATGACGTGTTTTCCGGTCATTACGAAGCAGATGGAACTCAGGAAGGTGGACTTGCGCATCAACAACACATGACGAGAGCCAAGATTCAGAAACAGCAATAATATCATAGTCCAAAACTCTAAAATGATCACGGAACTCGTCAATATGCGGAACTAATGACTGAGCATTTAGATGGCAAATTTTTAATTTAACTAATGAATTGCAAATATTTTCACACTACCTAGAGACAACGACACTACGTTATTGGCTTAAGCCTGGAATCTTTGCTAAATCCATCGACGGTAATATCTTCAGTGACTCAGAGCCATCTTGAAGTCTAACATATACAGCGCTTGATGCTATCCAAACCTTTTTCTTGCTAATCATCGGGAACCTCTTCACAATATTCTGACGTAGCTTATAAAGTGCAGATGGAAAACGTCTGTTGATATAAACCGGTAATTTACATGCACCTTGAACTAACACATCAGCTGTAATGTCCCGACGCTTTTTCTTCGCCTTAAAAAACTTATTAACAATAAGCGAGGACTGACACTTAACGAGAACATCACGAGAACGCGAAGAATCAAGTCCAGCAACAGCTATCCTTCTTTTGCCAAGACGCTCCACCGATGAAACACAGTTGACATCAATCTCTTGGTCCCAAAAATTTACCCAAATTAATTACAATATCTCTCAAATTCTCAGAAAGCATCTCAGGAATTCCAGAAACAACAAGTTCATCAGACAATTGTTTTGTTTCTAGAAGTAGCTGGCGAACTTCAATATCTTGAATTACTTTGACACTATTTAAATTATGATTAATCTCAGACGAAGCAGCAGTAGCATTTTCAACCACAGCAACACGCTTTTCCAAGTTGACACAGTCTTCACGTAAATTTTTGCAAGTCAGTCAAGCCATCCAATCTTTCAGCAATACTAGTAACTTGTGTTTTGACATCTTTAAGTAACCCTAGCTTTTCATTTATCTCTTGTATTATTTTAGACTCGGGTTCAGGCTGAGGATGTGAAGTTGGACAAATAGGACACTTTTCAGCAACAAAATTTAAAACATCAGATCTTGAACGCAGAGCAAATCTAACTTTTACACATGTCAGATGGGAACAATGTTTACAAACGTCACTCGTCACCGCATGCTCATCGGTAATCGAGCGAATACAGATACCACACCAATTAGAAGATTTGTCCGGCATAGTATAGATGGCAGGAAAACACTTTACAACTAAATATTTAATAAGTCAGCACACCATAGCTATTATTAAGACACGTGTTATGAAAACTTAAGATTCGGATTGCTGAGTGAAATAACTATCATCACCAAAGCAAAATAGCACAAAACGTTAACTAAAAATTGCTTAATTAACTCAACACAAAAGAAAATTTTTAAATTGAATGTAAAACACAAAAATGATAAAAATATACGGAGCGAAATAGAACACAACTGTTCAGATTGCACCCTCTATATATATATATATATATTAGACTGGGCCAAAAAATCGACTATTTTTTTTTCTTTCGATACTCTGAAAATATTATTCCTCATGACCAAAAAAAATTATTGTGCAAGTTTGAGCCCTTAATATCCTTATTACGAGGTGTATCGTTACGACTACTCGTTTTTTGACAGAAATTTCATTTTTTACCCAGAACTCGTAAATCATCTATCTGAAAAATTTGAGCAATATATATTCTCGAAGGAAATTGAATTCCCTACAAAAAATCTCTCTAAGTAAATTAACGTAAAACGAGCCGTTTCCTTGTAACTATGCCTTAAACATTGATATGTTTTTTGAATTCTTTGCTGCTATTTTGGATTTTTGTAACTACTAGAAATATTACAATTTTTTCTAGTCAAGATACATATATTTTTGAAGGAAATTCAATGCTCTACAAAAAAGGTCTTGTAACATTTTCCGCTAAATTCACTCCTTTGAAAGTTCTTCGAGGTTAAAGTTGAGTCAAAACGATTTAAATAACCTGTATAACTTGCGAAGGAGTGAATTTAGCAAAAAATGTTAAGAGACCTTTTTTGTAGAGCATTAAATTTCCTTCAGAGATGTATCTTGACTGGAAAAAATTTTAATATTTCCAGTAGTTACAACAATCCAAAATGGAAACAAAGAATTTAAAAAACAAATCAATGTTTAAGGCATGGTTACAAGAAAACGGCTCATTTTATGTCAATTTACTAAGAGAGATTTTTTGTAGGGAATTCAATTTCCTTTGAGAACCTACATTGCTCCAATTTAAAAGATAGATGATTTACGAGTTTTGGGTAAAAAATTAAATTTCTGCCAAAAAACGAACAGTCGTAACGATACACCTCTTAATATCAATATTAAGGGCTCAAACTTGCACAATAATTTTTTTTGGTCATCAGAAATAATGTTTTTACTAATATATTAGACTGTGTCAAAATAAGTTTTTTTTTTTTTTTTTTTTGATTAAACGTATCTTAAAAGTTTCTGCAATATGACCAAAAAATTCTCCTAAAGTTTGAGCTCAATATCTCAAAAATTTAGCAGGTGCAAAGGGGGGTCTCCTTTCCCATTTAGATAACATTGTAAACTTTTATTTTTTATTTTTTAAATAACTACACGAAGAAATTTTTGTTTTTAATTTTGCTCTCGACTATCCTATAGGAAATTAAATTTTCTACAAAATTGTCTATTTCCATTTTTTTTCTAAACTCAACAGAAACGAAGTTACATAGGGCCGAATCGGAGGAAAAAAATAATTATTATAATGAATTAATAACAGAAAAAATTTATTATTTTAACTTATCGATTCATTAACTCAATTCACTTCATCATTCATCAAAAATTTTCGAACTCAACATTGTTTCGAATTAATAACAAAACAAAATTTACAATAAAACAGAAATTAATTATAATTAAAATTAATTTCTGTTTTATTGTAAAGTTTGTTTTGTTATTAATTCGAAACAATGTTGAATTCGAAAATTTTATATTAATAATAAAGTGAATTGAGTTAATTAATTAATAAGTTGAAATAGTAAATTTTTTTCTGTTATTAATTTATTAATTTATTTTCCCTCCTATTTGGCCCTCTCTAACTTCGTTTCTGTTGAGCTTAGAAAAAATATAGATATAGACAATTTTGTAAAGAATTAAATTTCCCATAAGATACTCAAGAGCAAAATTAAAAAAAAATTTCTTCGTTTAGTTATTTTGAAAATAAAAAAAAAGAAAATTTTACAATGTTATTTAAATGGGAAAGGACACCTCTCTTTGCGCTAGCTCAATTTTTGAGATATTGAGCTCAAACTTGAGGAGAATTTTTTTTCATACTGAAGAAACTTTTAAGATACGTTTAATCGAAAAAAAAAAAATGAAAACTTATTTTGACACAGTCTAATGTATATATTAGGGTGTTTCATATTTAGGCGATACTTTTTTTTCTGTCTTTCCTAAAAAACGAACAATTTTTAGAACAAAAATTTTCCCGCTTGAAAAAAAATTCTGAGTCAATTAGGGGCTTCAATCATCGAAAAATTCGATTTCCCATTTAAATAACATGGGAAAAAAAAAAATTTTTTTAGTTTGGAATGTTTTACCTCGGCAATGGCTCAATGTACGGATAAGCCCAGCATACATTTATGTAGGGAATTTAACGCTCTTCAAAAAAAAGTCTTTTATAATTTTTTGATAAATCCATCTGTTCAAAAGTTATTGGACTTCGAAGTCAAGTTAGAGTAAATTTCGATACCTTTTCACTTTTCCGGCGAAACTATAGGACTTATCATAAAATGCCATAAGATCTTTTTTGGAGACAATTTTATTTCCTACAAATTTTTTTCAGTAAATTTTTTTTAAATTCTGCATTGTTTTCTAGTCATTTCCATTTTGATGCCAAGCTCTTAAAATTAATCAGAACACTATTTTTTTAGGAGCTTGGCATTAAAATGGAAATAACTAGAAAGCAATGCAGAATTTAAAAAAAATTTTTCAAAGATAATTTGTAGGAAATAAAATTGTCTACAAAAAAGATTTCATGGCATTTTATGATAAGTCCTATAGTTTCGCCGAAAAAGTGAAAAGGTCTCGAAATTTACTCTAACTTGACTTCGAGGTCCAATAACTTTTGAACAGATGGATTTATCAAAAAATCATAAGAAACTTTTTTTGTAGAGCGTTGAATTCTCTACATAAATGTAAACCGTGTTTCCACCGTGATTCTAAACTGCCAGGGAATATAAAAACTATATTAATACGATAGTGTTATAATAATAAAATCGTTGATTTTGTAATAATAATACCGTCAGTATCCTGCAATTATGCCAGATTTACGCTGATAAAATAGAAAATTGTAAAAAATGTGGTTTTATTTTTTGTTCGCTTCTGCATTTAAAATCATCAAAATTGTGCAAGATGTAAAATTTTTTATTTTATTCTATTGGTTCACACAATTCTTACTGAAACAAAAGAACGTAAGTGAAAATAACTATCCGGAAAAATTAATGTTTTCAATTTTCTTAAGTTTTTTTGTATCCAGCTCAATACAATTAGTAACATCTATTAAGCAAGTGATTTGGCATAATGGCTACCAGATCAGACTTTGAATAAATAGGTCTCGGGATCGAACCAACGAGTTGACGGGGTTCTTTTTTTTTTTTTTTTTTTTTTTTTCATGACAGTTTGTTGCGTAATAGAACTATATTTAAATTCAAATATAGTTGCACTTCCGACAGATAGAGGCAGCACCTACTGGGGCCTCGTGGCTGTTAAATTTAAACTTGACTAGCGCAGTGCGACGCATGCGCTTCGATTTTTCCTGCCTCGTGTCAAGAAGACGGCCGCCATTATCTTTCGCAATATACATTCAACAGATAACACGTGTTTTAATTTAATCTTATCATTTTGTGGTCATCTCAGAGTAATTAATTAAAATAATAATTTAATTAAATTCAGTATTTATCGGGCTCATTAAAACTATAATTATTTTTATAGTTTTGGGCACCAGAACTCAGAAAATAATTACAAAAAGAACTCAAGAATTCAAGTGATCGATGACTACGTTTCTCAAGAGGTTATTCACAAGGGAGACATCACAGGTGCCTTTTTTATTAAATAATTAAATATTACCAGTGCTCAATTAAATTAAAAGACTCAATATTCTCATTAATTAATGATCATTATGCTCAATATTACAATTAAATTAAATATTAACTTTCGCTCAGTAGCCTCTGTAATCATGCTACAACGTGTTCAACAAGTAAATTCAATTTAGTGCAATTTATTATAAACTCATTCAAATCAATTAAATTAAGTGATCATAAATATTATAAACTCAATTATCTCATTTATTTTTGCATTAGTGCTATTAAAAATAGTAATTCAAGTGTTCAATTATAAACTTCGCTCGGTAACCTCTGATTTCATGTTTCTGTTTTCCATGACATTTCTTACAATCAAATCAGTGTTCAACTAAATTCAAACTAATTACTTTAATTATTTAAATCAATTACTCGAGCTCAATTTTATAATTTGCATTCAATTAACTACGTATTCATGGGCTCAGACAATTAACAGTATTAAATAATTAAATCAACGATTTGTGTAACCCAGTGATATTATGTGCTGTGACAAATAAAAATATTGTTATATTTTTTAATATGCGTATTTTTCCAATATCCCAACCACCAACCAGTCCTGGCTTGTATTTATTTTATTATTATTACAACACGGTTGTTGTATATATAAGTTTATAAAGTTATATATAATTATATAAAATTATATATAACTAAATAAAATTTTATATAATTATATATACATTTTTTTCCAGGTAGAACGGTTTGATGCTGCAAAAATGCCAAAAATATACTATTAATATGCTGTATAATTACGGTTTTAATGCTGTGAAAATACCGTATTTTTCTGTTTTATTACCGTATACATACTGAATTTATTTCGAAAATTTTTGGTAATATGGCGGCAAAAAAACTGGCCAAAATAAATTGAGTAATACCATATTTATGCAGTATTTATACCGTATAATTCCGGTATTTTTTCGGTATTTCCAAAACCACGAGGGGAAGCTCGTAGACGGGATTAACAATAACATTGAATTTTAATAAATATCCTTAAATTTTATCCTTTTTTTTTATAATTTTTAAAGAAAGTATCGAAATTACAAGGACATATTGAAATTAAATATTTCTGTGTTAAATTTCATTATACTTTTTTGAAAATTCCATGGCGAACCTGAAATACGGTAAAACACCGAAATTCCGGTGAATTTATGGCAAAAAAACCGGAATACTGTAGTATTCCGTACTCCTACCGAATTTTACAGTAAAATTGCGGTATCCTACCGAATTTTCACGTGAAATTCGGGTAAGTGACGGTATTCTACCGCGAAAATTTCGAAATGAGTATAGAATTCTTTTACGGTAAGTCTACCGTATTCTTACCGTAAATTTTTCATTTGCCACCGTAGAATACAGGTTTCTAAAAGTATTTCTGTAAGTTTGGCAAGTACCTAAAGTTTTACTAAAATTTAATAACGTTTACCATCTGGGACTCAAAAATAAAAGGCTAGAAAAAATGGCTAAAACGACCAACAAATAAGATAAACATATCTTAGAAAATCTACTACAATTCATGTATGGGTTAAATCAGAAATGCTATGAGAAAAAATGGGCACAAATAAAATTGATGTACTAACCCTGGCGGATTCGAGATCACGGTAAAATCACAGTAAAACGGCGGTCGAATGACCGTCAATTTACGGTACCGACAAATCTCCGTATATCGACTGTTAAAGAAGCGTTATTTGATGGTGAAAGACAAGTGCCGTTGTGATAATTCTCGATAGTAACTGTATAGTTGATGTTTCGTATGTGTATTATATTTCAGCTGACTAGTGACCGTAAATTAACAGGTAATGGACGGTCCTTCTATGGTCATTGATAAGTATAGTTATTGTCAAAAACCGAAATCTTGGCAGTTCATTTACAGTATTGAGTGAAACAAACACTTGTCAATCGAGCGTATAGTGTCGGTAAGTGAGAAACTTTTCGTTAGTGAACTATCGATTAGTTGTTGGTTAGATTTTTCATTTTTTAAATGTTTCTTATGAGAGACAGTGATAGACTCTAAGTAAACTGAAATTATTCGTGTCGTGAAAAAGTGTAAAAAACATTCAAATAATAAAATTTTTAATCATTATAGGGTAAGGACTTCAAATATTAATGAGTTTAGATAAGATAAACAGAGTTACAGTATTAATAAATTTATTAGTTCTTAACAACAGCAGATGAAAATCATAATTAATGAATTAAACAGTTTTAAATGAAAAATAGTACGTTCAAAATGCATTTTACTTATAAATTAATATTATGCAAAAAAAATGATTATATAAATTTCAGATCCGGACATATTTGCACAAAGGAAAACAGTTACGCGTTCTTTGCTGAGCTTTCCACCATGACAAGATTGACCTTTAAACGTAAATGTTTTATTAGGTAGACACTTGTAAAATAATGCTGGTTCATCGGCGTTAAAATTATCAATTGGTGAATAATTTTGTAAAAGATTTGGTAAGTCCGTTATCCATTGAGTACACAGAGATTTGTCAACATCGTTTTTTTCGCCGCATATTTTCTTGAAAACCACGTCGTTTCTCTTTTTAAACCCTTCTAACCAACCATTACTTGCACAAAAATTGTCAATACAGAGTTTTGTTGAAAATTCTTGAGCTTTCACTTTTATCATCGGACCGCTAACAGGAATATTTTGAGATAGCAATTGTTTAATCCAAGTTATTAAACATTTCTCAAGATCTGGATACTCTGACAAACGGACACGTTTAAGTTTTCCTTGTCCTTCCACACACTGCATCTGAATTCTATCTTTATTTCTTATTATTCGGTACAATGTTGACCTTGGCACCATAAATTCTTGGCACAATTCATCAAACGATTTACCACTTTCGTGAGACGCTATTAACTTCGATTTTTCGGTTGCTGACAGACAATGTAATTTTCTTCTCGACATTTTGGCTCAGACTATTGAATAATACTGAATGACTGAAGAAAAATGAATGACGAATACTAAATACGCATTAATGAACGCATACTAAGAGAATGTTGCCAATACAATGGGATAAATAGCTTTAAATATGAGAGAAAAGAACTAGTAAGTCCTGAAAAAATGTCTCACTTATAGAGGTTCATCAATATCACTTAAAGAGGTTTTTCAGTGCAGAGGTACCGGGACCTGAGAAAAAGTCTCACTTATAGAGGTTTCTCACTTATCCAGGTTTCACTGTACATTGTATTTTCTTTTGTTCTAATCACCCGGGAAAAAAAAGTTATATTTATATATATATATATATATATATATATATAATAATCATATTTTATTATATATAATTTTATGTAATTATATATAAATATATATAATCGTATAATTATATATATATATATATATATGGGCAGATCATTACTTTTCGACGAAAGTGTGCGCACGTGGGTCACCGATTTTACCGCCAATTTTTTTTTCGAAAGTAGGTTAAAAATTCATACCTTAGCTCCTATATAACTTAAAGCTTTCATCAAGACAGCATTTCCCTCTGTTAACATTAGACTTTCAACAAAAAAATAACTCATTGATTTGAACTCAATTCCGGCTTAGCTATGAGCTTCTAACTGGGCCACTATTTAAATAATTTTTTTCCAATTTTCAAAGTGCTCAAAATCTACAATTTTTTGAGTAAAGAGATTATTAAGAGCTCAAATTTTTTTTTAAGTATGCTCTATTGATTTCTACCCTATTTATTGCTAATTGCTGCTATGTCCTCGAAATACAGCCACATAAAGCCGATCGATTTCTTAAAAATCGCTGTTTTTAGATACCCACAACTTTTTTGTATCAATTCGAAATCTTTCAAAAAATTTAGAGATAACACATCATTCTATTCCTAAACAGCCCTGAAAATCTCAACTTTGGTTCAGACCTGGTTTCAGAGCTATGAATTTTTAAAACTGTCAAATTTTCAACTTTAAATGGTATTTTTCGGACTTTTACCATCAGTTTTATAATTTTGCGGTATCAATTTATACTTTTTCGGAATCCCAAAATGAAGAAAATGGCAAAATGGTTTTGTTATAAGTAAAAATAAACAATCAAGACGTTTGATTTTTTTTGCGAGTTCTATTAGTTGTTTTTAACTTATTAAAATTTATTTATTTTTTTGCATTCATCAAACGAATTTTTACAACTGAGGTTAATGTCTAACTGTCATAAGAGGTTTTCACTTAATGTTCTGATTAATTTATACATTAAAGCGAAAAAATGGAGACGGTCGTCTCAAAATCCTAAACTAGACATTAAAAACATTATATTGAGTTGTTTAAAATCAAAACTTAGAAAACGTACTTAGGTATGTTCACTGACGTATAACAATTTATGAACGTAAACAATGCAAGATATGTTGACTGTTGTTAAACACGGTCTCTTTGACATATTATTTACAATAAATGGGCGGAAAATCGAAAATAAGGCGCAGTAGGTTATTGACTAAACGAACATGACATAATTATTGTTGGAAGTGTAAAAAATTCATTTCGAATATATTTTTAAAACACATAAAACAAACATGAATTTGTTAAGAATTCGACACAGAAAAAAAATCGGACGTCTTGATTGTTTATTTTTACTTATAACGAAACCATTTAGCCTTTGTCTCCATTTTGGGATTTCGAAAAATAAAAATTGATACTGCAAAATTATAAAACTGATGGTAAAAGTCCGAAAAACACCATTTAGAGTTGAGAATTCGACAGTTTTAAAAATTCCCCTGGTGGAAATTTTTCGGACTTTTTTCTGAAAAACTCAGTTCTTAAGTTCTAAAGACTTTTCCAAAGTCCTATAGACTTTTTCAGAGTTTTTCAGAGAAAAGTCCGAAAAATTTCCACCAGGGTCATAGCTCCGAAACTAGGTCAAAACCAAAGTTGAAACTTTCAGGGCTGTTTAGGAATAGAATGATGTGTAATCTCTGAAATTTCTAAAAGATTTCGAATTGATAGAAAAAAGTTGTGGGTATCCAAAAACAGCGATTTTTAAAAAATCAATCGGCTTCATGTGGTTGTATTTCGAAGACATATCAGCGGTTAGCAATAAATACGGTAGAACTCGATAGAGCATACTTCAACGAAAAATTTGAAATCTTAATCTTCTCTCTACTGAAAAAAATGTAAATTTGAGAGCACTTTGAAAATTGGAAAAAAATTATTTAAACAGTGGCCCAGTTAGAAGCCCACAGATAAGCCGGAATTAAGTTCAAATCAATGAATTATTTTTTTCTTGAAAATATAATGTTAGCAGAGAATAATTCCGTCTTGATCGAAGCTTTAAGTTATATAAAAGCTGAGGTATGAATTTTTGAAAATGACTGAAGATCAACTTTTTTCAAATTTCGGAAAATTCTCCAGTGGCTGGATTTGATCGCATCGAGCTGAAATTTTCAGAATCTCTCCTTTTTCTAACCTACTTTCGAAAAAAAATTCGGCGTTGAAATCGGTGACCCACGTGCGCACACTTTCGTCGAAAAGTAATGGATCTGCCCATATATATATACATAATTATGTTATCTTATATATAATTATCCATATTTATACATTCGGTCGAAAAAATTTTATATAATTAAATTCTAAAAAATGTTATCGAATGGCAATTTCTAAGTGAATATTAAGCTGTGCAGGTGTGTGAATCATAATATTTTCTGCAATAATTTAGATAAGACCAAACAACGTAAGATTATTCAAAAAAACTGCATAATTATTTATTTAATAAAGTCTATCAAATTTTTTAATTTATTACCGCATTCACAAATGTTATAAAGAAAAACTTTTTTTTAAATTCTTGGAAATAGACTAAAAAGACCCAGAGCAGGATGGCAGCTACAAAATTTTGAAGTTTCAACAATGAATTAAGTTATAAAAAACTGAAATATAAAATTTAAAAAGTCTTAGTTAAGTTTAAAAGACTTTAACTTCTCATTTTTTTTAATTTGCCAAAAGAAGTAATTATAGCCCCACTATTAGTGGGTATACGGCTATTAGTCTCTTTACCCTATAAACAATAACATTATCGAATATAATACCAATAATAGAATCAATCATTTATTAATGTCTTTAATTATCTAAAGTTCATTTGTATCTAAATAAATATATACAATTAACTTGTCGTTTCAAGTGTGTGATTCAGCACAGTGGTGGACACGTCAGACTTCGAATCAGAAGGTCTTGGGTTTGATTCCATAACTCGGCGAGATTTTTATTTTCTTTTTTTTTATGGTAGTTATTGTACATATATAAATCACTATATTAAATTAAACTATATTTTTTCCCCGGGAAGTTCCATGAATTTGCAAATTTTACATTTAAATGCGTGTAATTGGAGAATTAATCTACCGTAAATTAAGCGTAAAATGTCGGTCAAAGTGCAGTCCAATTATTCACATATGTTTGTACTTTTGTTATCTACAGTCGGTAAATAAACTATATATAATAAACGATTAGATGATGTCATTGCCGTAAGTGCTGAAAAAATATATGGTGAAGATTTTTCACAATCGCACTCAGAAACGATCGTCAAATCACTCTATGCAGTCGAATGTTCGACGGCAGAACTTACGACGATTTAACGTCAATAAACGGTAATTTTATCGTGCCGCTGAAACCGCTAGGGAACATTTTTCACCATTCTTTTTTGAAGAGTAAACTATGCACATGCGTTGTTACACTATAAGAATGATGCATATATATAGATTCGGGTGATTCATTTCCGCAAAAGTTTTTTTTTTCAAGTGCTCAAGCAAAATCTCAATCTACATCGAAAAGAAAAAATTCTCACCAAATATGAGCTCTTAATTCCAATGCTAAGTACTTTCCATTTGATTTCAAAGATTTCCCATTTAAAATACACGTAAATAAAATTACTTTTTTTTTAATTTTCTAATACTCAGCTGCATTTCATGATATTAACGCGATTTTGGTCACAAATTATAGGGCATTTGGTGTTATTCGAAAGTGCCCATAGTTACTTAGCTGTAATTCCAGCTGTTTCACTTGTGTTCGTTGCGGAACTCATTTTTCCTATGAAATTGACCTTTATTACGTTGCAGAACGTAAACCAATGAAAGAACACTAAAAATGCTAATGAGAATTTTATAGGAAATTTTATTCCCTTCAAAAAAAGTCCTGTGAGTCTAGTCGCTAAAGTCCATAGTTTTCGAGTTATAGTCATTTTAATAATTTGAAAGATATAATATCAAAAACAAAAATTACAATCAATAATTTATACGGCATTGGCGTTACCCAAAGCATACCACGTGGAGGTTGCTCGGTCGAATTTACGCTTGCCGGCAGTAAAAAAAATTGACGAATTTTTTTTTGACAATGATAAATCATTGCGGATACAGCAAAAAAAAATTTCGAAAAAAAAAAATTTTGAAAAAAAAAAATTTTGAAGAAATTTTTTTTTTTTCAATTTTTTTCGATAATCAATCTTTTTGATCAAAGAAATCAAGATTATTGGTGAAAAAAACATTTTGAAATCGAAAAAATGACCAAAAACCGAGAAACTACCATTATGGTAATTTTTGGCAAAATCTATAAAATTAAAGCCTCGGGACACTAAGAAAGAAATATCGCAGCGCTTTGAAATTTTCAGGGTTTTTTCAGGACACTTTGAGGTTGAAAAAAAAATGACGATATCCTTTGTTCATCTGTTATATCCAAAGTTATAGCAAGATTTCCGAATATCCTTAAATATACGAATTTTGACCTGTTTTTTAATAAACATTATCGCTTCAACAAAAATTTTTCTATCAAAAGCCACTTATTTTGTCTTATAGAGAATGTTCTGCAGTTTTCAAAACCCTCCTTCCATTTCCTATACGACCAATACGTCCGGAGTTGTTGATTATCAAAGCCAGAATGGACTTTTTTGCCTTGATCAATGATAACTCGGCGCCAAATCTTCGTAAAGACTTTTTGAGGCCGCCAAATTAAAGGACATAAAATTTCCTAAAAGAGTCATAAGGTCAGATTATCCAAAAAAATTTATTGAAGCCCATAGACTTGTTGGAAGAGGAGCAAAAATTTTGAAATTTTTTTTTTCGTCGGTTTTCTTAAGATTACTCCGAAACCTTGCATGATAAAAAAATTTGAGGTCCAGATCTAAAAACTAGAAACTTGAGGCTACAATTTGCTTTTTTGATTTTTTTTTCTACGACCATTTTTCACCGAGTTACAGCATGTTGAAAATCACCCAAAAATTTCGAATTTTTTTTCTATCTCTTAATTTTTGGGACCAGTGTATATACGGGTGTTTCGAAAAAAAAATTTTTTTTTTAGGGTATCCAAAAATTTGAAGTATACCTAAAAATAAAAATTTCAGTTCCAATCCGAGCTTTTAATAATAACATCAAGGTTTGCCTCAATCTACTTTTATATTTTTCATTTAAATAACACAGGAAAAAAAAAATTATTTTAGAATTTTCTAACTCATAAACCAATCAACGGATGTTTATGCACGGTTAATATGGTTGTAGAAAATTGAACGCTCTACAAAAAAGTCTCTTATCATTTTTTGATAAATCTAACTGTTCAAAAGTTATTTGAGCTTAAAGTCAAATTTATCGTAAAATTTGAGATCTTATTATTTTTCCGGCGAAATTATGTCTTATCACAAGATTTCATAGAAATTTTTTTTGAAGGTAATTTAATCCTTCTAAATTATTATGAATAAAGTTTTTCGAAATTCTGCATTGTTTTCTAGTTATTTTCATTTCAATGTCAAGCTCTTAAAAGCAATCAGAAAACTATTTTTTAAAGTTTTTCTTTCTTTTAAGTTTCATACATTTGAATTTGCCGGGCTATTTTGAGACAGCTGAAACACGCTCCCTCGTGTGAGAAGCTGAAATTCGCTCCCCCGCCTGAGAATCAGCCATTAGATTTTCTGAGCAGTGTCTCCTGTTCATTTTATAAGCGTTACATTAATGAACAATTATCATTGTGGACATAAATGATAAACCAGTTGATTTCAAATAATTGAAACATAAAAATTTATATTGTGAGTTTTTACATCTTTTACGTGAGAATAAGCTTAACAAGTGATTATAATAATCATTTCAATTTTTGTTTATGACATACTAAGTGTATTGGTTATTCCTGATTCAAAGATCGTATTCATTCCGATTCGAAAAATATAAATTGGAATGAATCGTAATTTTGTACCGGAAATCTCGCTATTCAAAACTGGAAAATTTCGAATTCAAAGTGCACCGTGAAAAAGAAACGGAATTAATTGGTACTTTTCTTGATTCAAAGGTCGTATTCACTCCAATACCTGATTCAAACATCCTATCCATTCCGATTCGAAAAGAAGAAATGAATCGGAATGAATCGTAATTCTGAACCGGAAATCTTACTACCCCCTACTGGAAAATTTCAGTTTAAAAGTGTGTAATATAGTGAACCGGATTGAAATTACGTTTTTCCAGTATATTTAACTTCATTCATTAGGTTCATTTGAATTGGAATGAATCATAATTCTATATTAGAAATTCTTGTATTGAAACAGGTTAGTTTCCGATTCAAAGTATTCGATAGGAGCGAATCGGATGAAATTGGTGTTTTCCCAGCATACATAACCTAATTCATGACGATTCAATTTTATTTTTTTTTTATTTGGAGTAAACTGATTCTGTACTGAATATTTTTACATTTAAAAATGTCAATTTCCGATTCAGAAAATTGCATAGAGGTAAAACTGGAATGACTCGACATTTTCCCAGTATAATTAACCCTAAGATTACGATTTATTTGAATTGGAATGAATCATGATTCTATATTGGATATTCCTGTATTTAAACGTAAATTTCTGTTTCAAAGTATGCAATAGGAGCGAATCGCATGAAATCGGTGTTTTTCTTGCATAAATAGCACTATTCATGGCGATTCAATTTTTTTTTTTTATTTAGAGTAAACTGTGATTTTGTACTGGATATTCTTATACTCAAAAGGGTGAATTTCCAATTCTAAGTATTGGATAGAGATCAATTGGAATGACGATGTTTTCCCAGTATAATTCACTCAAATCATTACAATTTATTAACTTCCCGCTAAGAAAATAAGCAATTTTCAAAAATTCGGGAAGTTATTGGTTTCACCCCGATTTTCGAAAATCGAGTTTTCATCAGATGTCGACGTATTGAGGTTCTAGGAAGCTATTCTGAATATTTTCAGAAGGATGTCCGAGTGTCTGTATGTGTGTGTGTGTGTAAACTCTTAATATCTTTTTAATGAACTGATCGATTAAAATGTTTGAGGTGGTAATCCAAAGAGTTTGTTGGCCATCAACTTTTCTGAAAACTTCAAATCGATCGATTAAATAGACTCTAAGATATGGAAGAAAAACAAAAAAAAAAAAATTTTTTTTTTCAGTTTTTTTCAAATTTTTCAGAAATGGCTCAATCGATCAATTCCAAAATCTAATCAGCACAAGAATTCGACAGAACGTGTCTATTGCCGCCTCAACCATCTCAATCGGTTAATTCGTTCGTAAGATATCGTGGGAGGAAGAAATGCTAAAAAGCGGTTTTTCCGAAAACAATGGCATGCAATAGTATTTTCGAGCTCGAAAATGTATTCACAACAATTTTTTCGAGCTCCTTGAGCTCGAAAACAGCGGGAAGTTTAAGGGCTGACCCGCAGGATCAACCGATAGACAGATTTTGGAATGAGTCGTGATTCTGTGCATTCTTGTATTCAAACGGATAAATTTTCGATTTAATGTACGTTATAAGAGCGAATTAGAATAAATTGATATTTCCCTAGCATAAATTAACTCAAATTATTACTAGACAACCGTTTAAAACGTATATGAATCACAAATTTATCCTGGAAAAAGTGATTCCCAAAAATGAATATTTCTGATTCAAATGGAACAATAATAAGTGAAATACAATCAGTCGGAGTTATTCACTCAATACGTGTTATCGTTTTCGGTCCAAATCAAACAAATCTTTTATTTCTTCATTTTTATTGATTTAACCAGTCAACGTAGTTGATTTTTGGACAAAAATCAAAATATTGCAATGAATTAGAGAAAACATAAAAATTGCCAAAAATATGTGTGCTTTTATTAGGAAAAGTTTTACAAGTTATGCAAATTATTTGAAATGTAGGAAAATATAAATGCAAGAAATTGCTGTTATTAAAAAAATTTTAAATTAACATTTTTTTTTTTTCTGAACATTAGAAATGTCAATAATTTGAGTAGTAAAAAAGAAACATTTTTTTTTAAATTATTGCTGAAAAAAAAAAAAATTAAATCTAGTAGCAGTGGCATAAATCTTTGAAGATAATTAGAAAAAAAAAAAGTTAAATTTTTTAATATCAAATAAATTAATAGAATTAAAGATAGGAATGGTTTCCATAGGGGGATAAATGAGAGATACCTCTAGGGCACTATTCAGGAATGATTTGTGTTAACACTTTCACTATGCTTAATTAATACTTAAAAATTTTAACTTTCGGATTTAACACTATTGTCGTCAGCATCGTCGTTGTCGTCAGTATGGGTCTGAACATCCGTCAAATTGTCTTCTTTATCCTCTTCTTCTATTTCTGATTCATCAGTTGAAACTTGATCTTCATTTCCTTAGTCACTTTCTCTAACTGTCTCTGTAACTTGTGCATTACCTCCGAATTCATTATCTCCGGATCTGTCTTTTTTATCTATTTCTTGAGCTTCCACTTCAGAATTATTATTATTTTCGGTTTCGTTACCTGTTATTATCTCTTCATTAAAACTAGTATCTTCCGTTGCAGACTTATAGTTTGTAGATTCTTTGTTCTCCTCCATATTTTCAACTGGTTCGATAGGATTCGATTCTGAAGCTTGAGAGTTGACTTCTTTCTTTTTCTTTAATTTTTTTTTTAAATCAACAATAAGTTCACTCGTATAATATCCAATACGCTGACTGTACAAACTCTTTTCCGCGTCGGACATATCATCAAATTTTGGACTATTTATGAAATATTTGAAGAATTCTGAAACAATTAATTTCCATGAAATGTTTCTGATTGAGAAATCCGATTCAGTTCAATAGGATTTTACAATAAATTTCCGATTGAATTCTATTGAAATAAATCGAAAATTTTCAATTCAACATTATTTTTCGATTCAAACCTATTGAATCTCATTCAACAGTTTTAAACGGAATGAATCGGTTTCATTCGGAAAAAAATATTTTAATTTTGTTATTTTTTTCCAGTTGAAGCCGATTAAATTCTAATCAAAGTTTTCAATTGGAATGAATTGGTTTCAATCGGAAAATAATAAAGAAATCAAAATATTATTTCTGATTTAAACCGATTCATTCCGATTTAATTCAATCGGAATTCAATATTATTTCAATTGGATTTCTTAACCAGGGATTGTACTTAAGGATGTTCCAAAAGAAATCAGTCTTATAAATACTGACTGTTAAAGTTTGCATATTTAACACGTGGACCCTATGCTGATGAATGTTTAATCGAACGTTTTATTAAATAACAATCGTAATTTCCTTAGAATTGTTTTGAAAAACTGAGGATCATTAAATAGAGATATAGCAAATACGTCACTGTAAATATAATTATGATAAGTGGTATTCGATTTGTTATAGAAAATGTTAAAAGTTAGTTTCTTTTGATGGTTTTCAACTTTTCTCTCATGACTTGACAAGTGGAAGACGGTGGCTTGGCAACGTTGCACTGCGCGCATAATTTGAAATATCGTAAGTGTGACAGCAGAAGAATGGAGAGTAGACGTACCTATACCCGCCATACAGCAAAGTAAGAATGAAATGTTACCAGATCCGAAAAACAACGCAATGGATTTTTTTTTGTAATTCTGCGCATGTAAAAGTAAACGAAAGAGCGCACTGCACCTCAACTATTTTTTATTTTAGTCATAGAAATTTACATAGGGAGAATCTTTATCAAAGTTGGACATGACTGCTGCTTTAGAACGTCCTTAATAGAAGTATTCAAGTATTTTTAACTGCTATACATACCTGTCATTGCATTTATTTTCCTTGGATCTAACTTCTAAGGCTGTGGAACGTTTGGTTTTTTCAAGTTACGTTGAGACGGTTTTCCTGTGACGGTACTCTCTGATAAAGTTTTTACGCCAAACACAGCTCGAGATAAATCTTTTATAAAAGCGACAGGATGTGTATAGCCCATTAACATACTAAACACACCCTCAGGTATCTCAATACCATAACCAATATGTTTCTATAATATAAAAAGCAAATTTACAAATTTACCAAGACAAGAAATCAATACTGAAATTTTGAATATAGATATCTGATTTTACTGCTTGTGTAACTTTATTTAGAAATCCTATACTAGGATTACCACTCGCTTCATGTGGTCTTGCTGAATTTTCTCGGACGGATTCTTGTACGATATCTGTAAATGAACCGTAAAGCGATGTTATCTTTCAATTTCATTGTAGCTATAACACGATACCCGTGTTCTAGTGAGTGTCGTATCCCACATTTGCAACATTTCTAGGCAGACGGAAATAAGTGCTTTTTTTTCCACACTTAAGAGATGATAGAATAAAACATTAAAATATTTATTTACAAATTTAAAGTATAAAATTATACCTCGAATATATTACTTATACTACATTATAGGATATGACTTTAAAACATGGGTGTCGAATAGCTACAGAATTGGGAAATATTTACCTGTAACCATGCTCATCTTACTTATTACAGTTTCATTCAACTGTAGAACTGTATTTAACAAATCTTCCGTTTTTTTCTGTAAAGCTTGATTTTTCTTTCGTTCAACTGCTAAATTTTCTTTTGCGTCATTCAATTCCTTTTTTAAGATCTTAGCTGCTTCTTTTAATTTTTGGCAGTTAAGACAATTTTTATTGCCGTCTAGTATTGTATTTTGCTGTAAACATTGATTTATGATTGAATTTTTAATAGAAAATAATAAAAAAATCATTTATATAAATTACAAAATGATTTGAGCAATACAATGCATCATTTTTTAGTAGAAGCAATCACAATTTAAAGTCCAGTTTTTCAATATAAAAAATGTATTTTTATCGGCAATTTAAAAATGCTACAACATCCTATATTAAAAAAGAGATGAAACGTATATGAGGCCTCTATCCCGAATATCTGATTAGCTAAAAGCTGCTGAAGGCAGCATAAAAATATACACAATTTAGACGACCATATACATTAAAAAAATCATGATGTACACGCACATACATTAATGCTGTAGTATCCATAGAAATACATATAGGGTGGGGGGGGGGGGGCAAAATGGGGTAGGGTAGGCAAAACAGGGTACCCCTAAAAATTTTTCAAAAAAAAAAATTTATATTTTAAATGGTTTTTAAACATTCCAAAATCATTTTTGTAAATTTAATTGAGCGTTATTTAAAATTTGTTTTGTTAAACTTTTTCAAAAGTCAATTGTCAGTTGAAAAATATTAATGACTTTTGTTTTATGATTGAAACTATTAAAAATTTTTTTTTCTTCTTTTGAATCCAATAATCATGTAAAATATAATTTTACTTCATGTTAATTACTTACAAAAAAACTCTACTTAATCAAATTCATTTAAAATCCAGAAATTTTTTTTTTTTTTACCTTTTTTAGGGGGTACCCCATTTTGCCTGCAAAAATGAAAAAAAATTTTTTTTAACGCTAACTGAAAATTTTTTTTATCTACTTTGAATATCAGTAAAAAAAAAAAAAATTAAGCGCATTTAAGTCCTCGAAAACTTTGTATTTCCTTAATTACCCCCTTTTGCCCCTCCCACCCCTATATTAGACTAAGTCAGAAAAAAATGTTATTTTTTAATTTAATTAAATAGATCTCAAAAGTAACTTTAATAAAAAAAAAATTCTCTTAAAATTTCAGCAATATATCTCAAAAATTGAGCTGGCGCCAGGGGTCCCCTTTCCCATTTAAAATACATTGAAAAAAATTTTTTTTTTCTATTTTATAGATAACTCTATTAAAAAATTTTTTTTCCGATTTTTTAATTCAGAGATCTTGTAGGAAATTAAGTTTTGTACAAAAATGTTTTTTTTTTGTCGTACGCTTAAAGTTGATAGAAAAGAAGTTATGAGAGTTGAAACTTTGGAGAAAAAAGTCGAATTTTTAGGATGAAAAAATTTTTGTTTTTTATTCGTTAAGTAGCAGGATTTTTTTTTATTATTTTGCAATTAAAGTTCTTAAAGAGAATTGAATTATCTATGAAAATGGTCTTTAGAGTCGTTTTAATAGAGCTCATATAAAGAAACTAACAGAGCTGAGCTCTAAAATTGAGAAAAATTTAATTATTTAGAAAAAATTTTGTAGTCTAATATTATTCTAAAGGATTATAAACCTATAGAACATAAATACAAGAAATCTCAAGTTTCGATTTCAATTACAATAGAATTTTGTGGAATTTTGTGGAATGTGGAAGAAAAAATGAAAAAAACATTTCTTTTTCCCATCCTGAAAATTCGACTTTGTCCCCCGAAGTTTCAACCTCCATAACTTTTTTCCTATTAACTTAAGCGTATGACGCTAGAAACCTTTCTTGTAGAGAATTGAATTTCCTACAAGATTGCTGAATTCAAAAGCAGAAAAAAGAATTTTTTGACAGAGTTATTTACAAAATAGAAAAATCAAATTTTTTTCAATGTATTTTAAATGGGAAAGGAGACCCCCCCCTTGCGCCAGCTCAATTTTTGAGCTATAAAGTTGAAATTTCAGGAGAATTTTTTTTATTTAATAAAGTAATTGTTATGATGTATTTAACTAAAATAAAAAATAATTTTTTTTTTTGACACAGTCTTATATATATATATATATATATATATATATATATATATATATATATATATATATATATATATATATATATATATAAGAATACTGAAAACTGTAATTAATCTAGGATTAAATTTATGTCACATTCAAAAACTGGCCCTGAAAGTAAATTCTATAATCTACTAGCAAGCAGCTTGAGTTGAAATTTGAATCAAATTATTAAAATCATAGCCCTCCGGAAATTAGGTTTGTTGAAAGAGCTTGAAGTATTTTATTTATTATCGTTATAATGCCTTATAGAATAAAGTATGTAAGAGTGGGAGAGAAGTAATTTTATTCATTTAAATTGTAGTGTCGATGATTAGCTAGTTGATTAAGTATAATATAGTTAATAAAAAATAATTGTGAATGAACGAATAAAAAACAAAAACAATAATTGAAATTAATATTACATGTCATAAAATACCTAAATAAAGAAATATTCAAAACATTTATCATTTTCCTGTGATACCAAGAAGATAGATCTTCGTACTTAATATTGATTTATTTACAAACATCGATTGGTGCACAAATGTTAGCTTATTGATACTTGAAAGTACTGCAATCTTTAGCCTGGATTGAGACATCTCAAGGCCTATTTTGTACTTTTTTTAATAAAAAATTTAAAAAACTGCAATCTGCAATAGGTGGCAAGTATCTTTGAACATTTATTCTGATACGAATATCTTATCTGCTCATTTCTCATTGAGAACTCTCAGTGATTGAAATTCAAGTTTTATTTAATTCAATCAGAATTTCAATGAAGAGTTTGGCCAACAAATAATTTTCTAATTTTTAAACATATCGTTTGATTTTTACGTCCAGCTAAATGCTGATCATCATATTTTTATTTCCAATTTTATATTTCATATTTTATTATATTCTTTAATTAAAATGTTGTCTGGCGACCAAATTTTATTTTTTTTAAATAACTCTAGAGAGATAAAAAATAATGTATTTCTTTAAAAATGCTTTTAAAAGATTTCGATTCGTTGTTCAAACATTTATTGAAATGTTGGAGCAAACGTCTAAATGTAGTTTTAATGACCCTCAAATAATTACAAGGGTCAAAGGCAATCTAGAAGTACTTTCCTCTAGAAAAACCGAAAATATTTATCAACAAGAGAGTACTTAAAATGAGTAAGAAGTAAATAAATTTTAAAATGAATTCTTTTCTTTTTTTTTTATTTAAACAAATGAGTAATCTTTACACTATCTTAAGCCTTACTTTCATTTTAAGTGCACTTTTGTCGAACATTTCGGAATCATTAAATAAATAGACAAAATAGATTTTAATGACAAAATAGTCATTAGGCAGAATAATATTTAAATAAATAATATTTAAATAAATTATATTCAAATAAATAATATTTAAATAAATCATATTCAAATAAATAATATTTAAATAAATAATATTTAAATAAATCATATTCAAATAAATAATATTTGAATAAATAATATTTAATTAAATAATATTCAAATAAATAATTATAAATAAATTTAAGATATTGTAATAAATAATAAATCTGTAAATGGGAGTGTATGTGTGGATGCGCACACACATAGGCCCGCATCGGAGTGTGTCTTTACCACCTCCTTAGTAGAAAATCATAGAGAAAGGGCAAGGACCCAAAGGAACTGTGTTCCGATTGGATACAGTTTTCCCCCAAACAATACACCAAACAAGACCCGATAGGAAATTATAAAAAGCATGGTTGAACATCAATCACGGGCAATACTCAATTCCCAGTTCTGGGTCGACAGGAAAACTCCAGTACAAGTGTTCTCACACTTCCACACTAGTTCCGTACTAGTTTATTATTATTACAAGTGTTCTCACACTTCCACACTAGTTCCGTACTAGTTTTTTTTTCTGTACAAGTGTCCTCACACTTAATTTGATTAATTAATCATTTTTATTAGTGTATAAATCAATATTGTTTAGTGACTAAATCAATTATTAATTCAACGTTAAGAGAAATTGTAACCGCGAATAGTACGTAGAATCAGTGGAAACAGCGAAAATAATAATCCAGTCTCCAAACCTTCAGGTACTGTAAACTTAAGTTATAATTTTTGTATTTAAACAAATTTCCAATCAATTAAAACCTTATACGATTTATTTCAATTTCAAATTATGGTTTTGTTAATGAAAGTAAATTATAAGGTATATTTTATTATAAAATTCTAATTATACGAGCAAATGTAGGCACATGGCCGCCTTGTAACTCTGTTATAATTTTGAATTCAAGATAACAACTGTTTGTACGATTAACACTGACGGTCAGCCACCGAATACTTTTACAAAATAATTTAATTTTGAGATCTATTGTAATCGTAACGTTAGAATTTATTTTTTGTATAATATATAGTAGTTAATACTTATATCTAAAATCTTTTATTTCAACAAACCTTCCAGATAATTACTTAGTGTGATCCCGGTCTATTGGTCGAAAGACTAGGGCCGAAAATATAAATAATAATTAATTGTCCAATATCACTGTACAAGCTACAAGTTGGACATAACAAATATTCAGAGATTTTAAATTCAATCTAATTACTAAAAATCTACTAAATTGAATTTATGAGACTTACAAAGTTGATACGATTGAATGAAATAAAAATAACCATCAACAGAAATGTATGTATTTATAAATAAAGTATTATCTGTCTTGACTCTGATGGAAGTTCTTTAAGAATCTCCTAAAAAAAAAAAAGAATTTTTATGTTTTCAATTTAGCTTAAAAAACAATTGAACATGAAATACATGTGACTAAACGTTACTCGTCCACTTTATAGACTTTCATCACCTCCGATAATTCTTAACTAAAACCCGTTATAACTTATAACTACCAATTAATAAAAGTAATTCTCTTTGTGATACCTTTGCTACCCCATTTTTAAAAAATTTGTTTGTGGCAAATGACTAAATTCAAAGTCTGTACCACTTATAGCTAGGAAATCTATCGGATTAGTATTTTTATTTTTAACATACACACAAATCGTTTAAGAGTTTATTTTTCACAAAACCCGCCCGTAATAGATTTTTACTCATAAAAGGAATATGTCTGCTGAATTTACGTACCTCTGAAGGTCAGAACGTTTTTCGATCAATTGTTTTGTCGCACGACTGTTTTGCCGTGAGAGTATCGTCAAAAATTGCAATAATATAATGACAAAAAAAAGTACAAAAGTTTGGCAGTAAAACTTAAGTTGAATTTTATTTAATGCATGGAGACCGAGCTGTCTCGTACAAAACTTGATGTATATCTAACTTAAAAGGACTAACTTAAAGTCTAAATACAATTTTCATAAGACGGAGAGTGGGAAAAAGGGTGTACATTTTAGCAGTAGTACTGAAAAACTTCGGAAGTGATTGGTAATGCGGAAAGAAGAGAAGGAATAATGGGCATTACGGGAAATGGGCATGAGCGTGGGTGTAGCGTAAGGAGGACGTAAGAGAAAGGGAATGACGTCAGTAGACGTAGGAAATTTGGAAACGGAGAGTGCCTGGCTCAAGTGTCACCAAGCAGAGTAGGCATAGAAATCTAACTATTGTATTCATTGGTAAATTTATGAAACCAATTACATTCATATTATTGCTCTGTAACACTCATAAAATCTAAATATCTTAATTCAAGTGTGTAAATTCAATTTTGTTTTATTAACAGTAATAATGACTGATTTCAAGTATTACTTTAGACCTATCATAATTTAAAATTCAACTCAAATTATTTTATTTTATACTTATTAAATTGGAAACCAATTTAATATAGTGGAAACCTAAACATGCAAACCTTCTCAATAAGACAATTTATAGATAAATTGAGAAAAATATAGATAGCCCGAACTGGGAATCGAACCCAGACCATGTCGGTATCGCGCCAAGTGCTCTACCAGTTGAGCTATCCGGCACTATACTATATTCCGTTCAATTTAATCTATAACTAAACCTAAACAACAAAATAATCAAAAAAACAAAATTTCTTGATTGCTTTACTCACGTTTTTTATTTTTCATTGATTTAGCTTTTTAATAAAGAAGTAAAAAATCGAAATCCTTTAATTTTTCTAACGGCGATCTTGTCTAAACCTTTTCAAGAATAGCTCCGAGACGTAAAAAAAATCCGGAGTTCTTAGTTTAGAAATAATCAGGGTTTTTATGTTAACTTTCAACAAGTAAAAATTAATTATTAATTAATTAATTAATTAATTAATTATTTGATCTGTTTTTGATGTTTTTGATGTTTTGATCTGTTGTTTTAAAAAACAATTGCGTTATTGGCAGACAAAACTAGATTAATTCTTGAACTTTAAAATATTTCAGTTCTAAAAATTTGCAGGGACTAAACTAGATTATATCATATGGACTTGTAATATTTTTATTTATGGGCGGTATTTATAAAAAATATATCAAGTTACAAAATCGATTATGTATTGTTCACTATTTATTTAGTGTCTTTTGTTTAAAAATGTCGACAGTTAATGAAAGTTTTGACAGCTTTATGTTTTAGTTCTTATTGACTGAATATTTATAGTATTGAATAAAAGTAATAAAATAACTCTTAAAATGTCAAGAAATTTTCCTTATTTGCTGAATAAAATTAAAAATATTGTGGCATAAGAAATCATTAAATTCTTGTGACATCTTATTACGGAAGCGCATTAGCATGCTCCAAATATCAAGAAGATTAAAGTAAATTTATGAATCTATATTATTATTATTTCTTTTTAAGTTAAATGGTCAGGGGGTTATCCCCGGTAGTCCGACTTTACCAAGGGCCTCACCTGAGCGCCAAATCGTTACTGCTGCGATGCTTCATCAACAAGATGATCAGCATGCGCAGTAGGCCAAGTTTCGTTGTCTTAGGAGACGGAGGGATTCGAGAATGACAGCCTTTTGCATCTTCGATGCCAAAAACTCAACTTGCGATAAACAAGTTGGGATTTCAGCCAATGCAGACACAAAAGTCTGTTTCATCCCTCCAAGGACGCCAACAATGAGTACGACAAGCTTGACACGGTAGCCTGGGTAAAGTTTGCCAATTTCAAACAGGAGATCCTGACATATTTCGTGTTTGTGCTCTTCTTTAACCGTGATGTTATATTCAGCTGGAGCTGAAAACTCAATAACATAAATGTTACGAGCGGTTTTATCGAAGAGCACAATATCAGGCAAATAAGGCAGCACTGGTGTTTTATCGATACCGTGCGTGTGTCTAAGGTGGTAATAAAGTACTCGCAGAGCAGCATTGTGACGCTGGACGTATGCACTTCTTGCCAGCACAGGACATGCTGACAAGAGATGCATAAGCGTCTCAGGATGTTGCTTACACACTCTACACAGTGTGTCGGGTAGCTGCATCTGGAGCACTTTTGCACGGTATTCGAGAGTGTTAATAACACCATCTTGGCAGGCAAAAATATACCCTTCAGTCTCGGACATCAGGCCAGCTGACTTAAGGAAGGAAAACGTCAGCTGCTCGGACAAGCCATGTTCACGCACGTGCTTAAAGAACACGCTGTGCATTGACTTGTCCATGTGTGTACGGAGCAGTTTTTGCTGCTCAGCGCTGCTGATGACCCTCTTGAATTCCTCCTTAGGAAGGTCTATAAGAGGGTTTACTCTTCCGAGACCAAGGGATTTTGCCACGTACTTTGCTGCCGTATATAAGATCGCTCCCTTATGCGCATTCTCATGCTGATGAACAATTTGCATAAGGAAGTCGTCTTCATCTGCTGTGAAATTGACAACTTCATATGTTAAATCCAAAACCAAACGATCGTGTAGACACTCCGAGCTCTGAAGACCTCTCCCTCCGATGTGCCGGAAAAGGTATAATCTGGTGACTGAAGACTTAGGGTGCATGCTCCGATTTATATTCATGACTTTGCGTGTCTTGATATCGAGGTCTCTAAGCTCTTTTCGGGCCCATTTAAGGACACCGAAAGAGTAAAGAAGTACCGGGACAGCAAGCATGTTTGTTGCGGAGACTTTGTTTTTTCCGGAAAGTTCTGATGACCAGATTTTTCGGAGTTTCCGCACATACTCGCTGCAGAGAGTCGATTTGATTTTCGAGGCGTCCTGCATAGGACTCCCGTCAATCCCTAGATATTCGTACAACTCTCCGGCGTCAAGATGGTCAAAGACGCTCCCGTCTACTAACTCGATATCTTCACGCAAATCAGAGCACTTACCCTTCACCAGATTAACGACCGCGCACTTGTCCAACCCAAAAGCCATGCCGACATCCCGGGTATACTCCCCTACAATGTTCAAGGCTGTCTGAAGGTGTTCCTCATCAGGGGCATATACCTTCAGATCATCCATGTAGAGTAAGTGGGTGATCGAATACTTCCGATCAGTTGGTGGGCCCACTGAGTATCCCCTGGTACGGCGTAGGGCAACAGATATTGGAAGCAGTGAGATGCAAAACAGCAGAAGGCTCAGGGAATCTCCCTGAAACACTCCTCTTTTGTACTGTACAACTTCGGTTACACGTTTGTCGTTGCCACATGAAATGTGGAACCGTGTTCGTCAAAGTTGCATCGTGCGCTGAATGCATCCCACTGTATCGCGATTGACGCCAAAGCATTTGAGCAAAAAGAGAATAAGCTCATGAGATGTTGAGTCAAATGCCTTGCGGTAGTCAATCCAGGACATTGACAGGTTGCACTGATAGTAGATCACGTCTTGAATGACACAACGATCTACTAACAGATTCTCTTTGCAACCTGACAGGCCTCTCTTACTGCCACGTTGTTCGTATATCTGCTGCCATACAGGATCTATCACTTCTAGAATGCGATTATTTAAAATTTTAGTAAAAATCTTATAAACCGCATTCAAACAGGTGATAGGCCGGTAGTTCTTTGGTTCAGACAAGTCACCTTTCTTAGGGATGAGCACGGTTCGCCCTTCTACAAGCCAACATGGAATAGGTTCGTCGCCTCTGATAAACGCTGTAAAAATCCGGGCTAGATGGCTATGGGTAGAAGTTAGTTTCTTCCACCAAAATAAGTTAATGCCATCTGGACCCGGAGCAGCCCAGTTCTTACCATTATTCAGAGCTAAACGAACTTCTTCTACGCTGACTTCAGGGCTCTCTTCATCAGCATTGTCGTTGCGGTGTTGTCGACAGAATGCTTCGAAGTCGTTAAGAGCTGGAGTGTCACGATTCACGTTCGGTTGATCACCATACAACTCAGACCAGAAAGCTTTTACTCGCTCGATGGATGGGGGATCGCCAGAAACAGATGTTTTAGGTGTCAGAAAGCGTGAAGGACTGAACCGAAACAAAGAGTTGTCGGTAAGCCGCTTCAGCTTTTTCTCTAGTGACTTTTTAGCAGCCACCAGAGCCCGCAACCTGTTGAGGGAACCTTCTTTGATGTTCAGAAGATTCTCCTTATTCAGTGTGTGATGCTGGTATCGTAGTCCAGCCGCAATGCGGCGGACTTTAGATGTAAATGCTTTACGAGCATTTACATACTCAATCACACACTGAATGCGGGAGACGTGTTTCCGGAGATCATCAATCTTCAGTGTTAGCTGCCCAATGCGCCCTCTCATCTTAGCCTCAGGCGAAGAAGTATTCCTTCTTGCTGGAGGTAAGAGTGAGGAGGCACCATCATAGACAGCTCGATTGATGGTGAGCAAAGTAGAGTCCTCCTGAATCCGAGTGGATAGTTCGTGGTTTTCCGTGTCAAGTAGATGTTTTGGGTAGTGTATCTTCTTTGAGATACATACTTGCCGTGTGTCAAAATCATTGACGGCGTCTTCGAAAGAACGGCGTCTCTCTTGATGTAGCTGTGCTGGAAAAGACAGACGGTGAGATAACCGTCTGTTAGTTAACAGTGATCTTTGTGTTCGCCGGAGATGAGAAGCATAATCACGTAGATGTTGTTGTGAAAAATTGCTGTGATTGGGATGCATATCGCTCCAGAGAGCATGCATCCTAGCCATGTATCCTCTCCGCTCCGGTTCACTGTTATTGTAGCACATCAGGAGATCGGCTCGTAATTCCTCCGTCCACCTAAATGTAGTCCGTTGTTCGCCAAGGTCGTCATCGTTCGGGATCTCGGTGCTCCGCCCAGCTAGTGGGTAGCCCTCATCC
>OZ024712.1:11271444-11382212 GCA_964016945.1 Microplitis deprimator | reverse complement strand
TATTTGGATTCATATAAAAGTATACTATAAAAAATATAATCAAAAAAAAAATATATAATTTTTGGATAAATAGTATAAATACATATGTTTTTAAATAATTTACACGTTTTTCTTTGACAGTATTATTCAAACTTGAGACAAATTCATTATAACTTATAAGAAAAAATTCGCAGACTTACTTTGTTTTGCTTGATGTAAGTAAATTTTTCTTCTCTAGATGATTAAAACATGTTTCGTACTTTAAAACAATAATGTAATATTTAATTGAACTAGAAATATATATGTAATTTATTTTTTTATTTTTGTCTCAACAATAAACACATAACATTGGTAACGTAAAAAAAATAATATAAATAACTAATCGAAAATACAATAAATCATTATTAATTCTTAATGCAGATCTAACAATTTTATATTCAATAAAAAAAA
This sequence comes from Microplitis deprimator, assembly GCA_964016945.1. Lineage (NCBI taxonomy): Eukaryota > Metazoa > Arthropoda > Insecta > Hymenoptera > Braconidae > Microplitis > Microplitis deprimator. The sequence continues at coordinate 11,381,783 of OZ024712.1, read as the reverse complement.
TAATACTAAACAAAAAAATGAACATCCTACAAATTTTTCACTGGATTATTTCATCCTAAAATGAGGAAAAAAACATTATTAAACCTTATATCAGTAAATTTACAGTGAACTTACAGTAAATTCACAGTGAATATACACGAAAAAAAAATGTAGTAAAGTTCACTAAAAAGTATGAAAATAATTTTACTATATCTCGTTCAGTAAATTTTACTATATTAGAATGGAAACAAATCAAATTGAATTTTTAATAACTTTTAACTTTTTATCATTAGTGCTATCATTTTGATTATTATTGTTATTTATGTCATCTGTATTGGTGTTCGTATCGATTTTTATTTTTAAAACTCACTTGTTTTAACCGAGATTCGAACCCTGATCTCCCGCGTGCGAGTCCTTTCCTATGTCTAACGGCCTGATGTTTCCTTTGAACAAAAGTTTCTGAACTCGTAATACATATTTTTATATCCTATCCCTACCAACTTTTAATTTTATCGACACCTAGTAAAATTTAATTTACAGATAATATAATCGTGTCAGCAAAAAATACATTAAGTACAATAATTTTTAATATCTTCTTATGTAATAATTGCCAACCAGTAAATTTTACTAAATGTTTTGCAATAATTAAAATACAGAATGTATTTACTGACATCTGTTATTAAATTTTACTACAATATTGTAATTTTGACTATATTTTTTTCTCCATGTACAGTAAATTGGCAGTGAATTTTTGGTAAATTCATAGTAAATATACAGTAAATTAGCAGTGAATTCACAGTAAATATACAGTGGATATCCTGTAAATTTCTTACTATTTTATTCGTAAACTTTGGAACTGAAAATAATAATAATAATTACGAAGTATGAATAACTTGATTATAATTTAGAATTATTTTAACATCTTATAAATTTTTTTTTAAAAAGGAAAGCTCCATATATACACACAGTCATTCAGACGTCACTTGGGAAATGATATGAACAAATGTTCGGGGCCTCCTAACCTCGCGTTCTAATGAAAACTCGATTTTCGAATATCGAGGTAAAAAAAATAAATTGTCATTATACCACTCTAAAGCTACGATTTGACGACTGTGGTGTCAAATCATCATAATACTTTAGTCAAATCATCACTAATTTACCGTGGAATCATGGTGAAATCACCATTAATTTACTGTGAAATCATGGTGAAATCACCATTAATTTACTGTAGAATCATGGTGAAATCACCATTAATTTACTGTAGAATCATGGTGAAATCAACATTAATTTACTCTAAACTCGCAGTGAAATCACAGTGAAATCACTACTAAATCACAATGACAAAATGGCACAAAATGACTGTGAATTCACGATGAAATCACCGTAAATACACCGTTGAATTACGGTGAAAGTGAATTCACTGTGATTTCACTGTGATTTTACAGTGATTCCAAGTCCGCGAGGGATGTGCCGATGTATAGGTGAGAAATATATTTTTACTTATTAAAATAATCTTTAATATTATGTAGGCTTAATGTGAGCATAATTGTGATTACAAACGTAGGGTCGAGGTACCATTTGTGGCTACTGCTCCATTTTTGGACTTCCGATACTTTATGTTAATTAATGAAAAAGTGTAAAATAAAATTACCATTTTAATAGCGGGTTAAAAGTATCTTTGAACACATTTTGAAAATTCATTTCGTCATAGCGTCTTTTACAAATTATTTTTTTTTTTAATTTTTCAAGTGTTCAAAACTGGCTGTAAAGTGGTCAAAAACAGTACCTCTACACTATAGTTTACTTTAAAAGTATTTTTAAGAAATTTATAAGTAGATATTAAAAAGTTTTCTTTTAAAATTAATACTTCACTTATTTCAAAGCTCTAAAAAAAATAGTAATGAGATGATATTTTACTGCTTTTGATCATCAATATTTTCAATAAAAGTACGAATGCAGGAATAAAAAATTTATTAAATATAAAGGAATTGAAGCCAAAGAAGCCCACAAAAAAATAGTTTTCAGTACAATTATGTTGAATATAAAATTTATAGTAAAAACTGAATTATGAATCAATTATTATTTTATTCAACAATTTTTTAAACTTTGATACCAAAAAGATATAATGTAATTAGACACACCATTCTGGCTAATTTTTCTATCCTAGTTTTAGGCCAAGGATGAGTCAGCCTACCAAGTAATTGGTGAAAAAAAAAAAACAATTACACGACTTTTTTTTTCATACAGCTCAAAGGACGTATGAATTTTATATGCAATTTTGAATTTGTCACAAAAAAATATTTTTGAATTACCTTTGATAGCAGCAATAATATTACTATTCAAAGCTGGACGTCGAGTTGCATTTTTATTTATTTTTCTCTCTCCCCCTTTTAAGTTGCTTCGTAGCAAAGTTTCCTCATCAAATAGAGCTTCAACTAATGACACCCCCATAGCTTGATACGTATCTCAACTATTCGCTGTATCCCACTGACTGCGTTGAACAAAAATATTTGATCCAGTATGACCAATCTCGACCTAAAAATAAACTATTTTGAAAATCCATATAGAAATCTAGAAAATCCTAGAAAAATTAGTCAAAATTAAGCTGGATATATCACAAAAATTTATGAAAACCGACATGGACCACAAAATAGTTTTTTGTATTGAATTTTTAGATCGGGATATACGAAAATATGTAACAATCTACATAAGGAAAAATAACTATTGAATAGAAATAAAATATTCTCGAGTCAAGAGAATCTTGCTGAAGATCGTAATTATCGTGGATAAAGCATTAATTTGTTTGATTTAATAAGATATTTACTTTGTTCAAGATAATGTAAGTTTTCAAAAAAATTGTTTAATTGAAATCTACTTTTTTTTTGTGTGAAATGAAAAAAATCGATAAAATAGTTTTGGCTACAAAAATTTCAGAATATCAGACCAGAAAGTATATATTCGTCCATGCCAAGTGTTTTTGCTTAGATTATGTGTGCACGTACGTGCGTGTGTGTGTGTATGCGTGTGAATCTGTGCCCATGCACTCTCACTTGGGTAAATAATTTTTGTTAATAAAACTTACTCGTTCATTAGCGTCTGTACGATGATTTCCTTGATTAACTTGAGCTTGTACCATATCAGTTTGAGTTTTTTTAAGGTCTCTTATTTCTTTGCATAAGTTTAGCAATGATTGTTTAATTAATTGATTGTCTGAAATTAATTGGATTAATAAAGAGTACAAAATAACTGATTGGTTAAAAAACGTTATGATATTATAAAAATTGGTCAACAATTAATTAAATATTTCATGTTAGAATAAAAACTATACCAGCGTGAATTTGTTGGTTTAAATCTAAATTATCGTCAACTGTGATAATTTCTTGTTCATCACCATGTTTACTTTTATATTTTTTCTTCTTGTATCCCTAGTAATTGAAATAAAAAGAAAATGTTACCTTATTTTAACAATACAAAGCTGTGGGTCATAATAAGTTGAAATATAGCAAACATTCTAAGTAATTTTAAATTGTTATTAACAAACTATAATCCCAAGTTAAAATAAATAAAATCGTAATTTAGCTAAAAATTGAGCATAGGGGGTTTCTAAGTCAAACAATTCAAATGATATAAATTCGGAGAAGACGGATTTATTGGTTAACATGATCATAAAAATTACTTACAGAAGTCCCTGGAAAATCGTGTGCATCTTCAAAGTCAGATTCAAATTCCAACGTCCTCTTATGCAAATTATTCAAATTATTAACTTCCCGCTAAGAAAATCGATGATTTTCAAAAATTTCGGGAAGTTATTGTTTTCACCCTGATTTGCAAAAATTGAAATTCCAACAGATGTCGACGTTTTGAGGTTCTAGGAAGCTATTCTGACTAAATTCAAGATGATGTCCGAGTGTATGTATGTATGTATGAATATCTTGAAGCTGAAAAATAATTGAGCTTGATCGGTAGGGCTCGTTCGGAGATATTCTAAAAATAAACTTTTTTCAAAAATGTTTTTTTCGGATAACTTTTTACGGGCTCGATGGATTGATTCCAAAATCAACTGGGCTCTGAAGCTTCATAAACCGCATCGAATGCCACCTCAACCATCTCAATCGCTTTATTAGTTCGAGAGATATCGTTTGAGAAAAAATGGTAAAAAACGTTTTTTTTCGAAAACAAAGGCACTCAAAAGTATTTTCGAGCTCGAAGAGCTCGAAAATGTAATCACAACAATGTTTTCGAGCTTTAAGAGCTCAAAAATGTAGTCACAACAATGTTTTCGAGCTCAAAGAGCTCGAAAACAGCGGGAAGTTTTGGGTCGGGCCCGCAGGGTCAACCGACAGACCGATTTTTTTTTATTGATTCGAGAGTTTGAGTAGGTTGCCGAGGTGATACGGTGCCTTCAAGAATTAATATTTCATTTTCTAAAGATTTAATGCTTTCTGTGAGAAAAAAAAAAATCGAAGAATATTACATTTATTAATCCAAAAGAATATATTGTAATTAAAAATAAAAATATAAACCATAGAGTAAAATACCAAAAAAGTAAAAAAAAATATCGCCTTATTGGTGATATTAAAAAAAAAATGTAAATTAATTTTTATATGATATGAATTACTTAAGAGAAATTTTTATTACTCTTGCATCATATACTCTCCAACCGTTTTTTGGTTTCTTATTTTTTTTTTGTTTCTCGCCACTCAACCACGTATGACTCATCCCCGTTTAATGGGTCAAAAGTATCAGAATTAAAATCCAAAATCCAATCAACTGGTACGCCTGCAGTATATGTTTGGTCATGATCACCTCCTATCCACTGCAGAAGAGCTAATAATGGTTTTTCCGAAGAAAACATCGAGACTTTATTAAGACTATTGAAGAAGCACAAACTTAATGCAGATTATAAAATAGTACTTTGGAGCAATAGATAAGAGAAAATGTAAAAATATCACAAATTTTTTGATAACTCAATGACAGCTGTATTTATAGTATGTATTCGCAGTCAATATTGAGCGTCACTTTTTTTTTAACATAACTCGTATGATTTTTTTTTGATAATACCATATGACTATCACTTGTTTTATTACTGAAAAGAAAAAATAGTGGCAGAAATATATGATCACAAATTAATTTAAAAAAAACAAAATATGGTCAAAATAGTAAAAAAAATCGGTCTGTCAATTGACCCTGCGGGCCAGCCTCAAAACTTCCCGCAGTTTTCGAGCTCCTTGAGCTCGAAAACATTGTCGAAAATACATTTTCGAGCTCAACGAGCTCGAAAATACTTTTGAGTGTCTTTGTTTTTGAAAAATAACGTTTTATACCATTTTTTCTCCAACAATATCTCTCGAACGAATTCACCGATTGCAACGGTTAAAGTGGCAATCGACGCGTTTCATTGAGTTCTACAACTGATCAGATTTTGAAATTGATTTATCGAGTCGTTTTTGAGAAATTTCCAAAATACTAAAAAAAAATTTTTTTTTTTTAATTCTTTCGACAACGGTTTCTCTTGAAAGAATTAATCGATTTTGATGGTTGAGGTGGCATTCGACTCGGCTTATAAAGCTTCAGAGCCCAGTTGATTTTGGAATCGATCCATCAAGAACATAAAAAGTTATCTGAAAAAAACATTTTTAAAAAAAGTTTATTTTTGGAATATCTCTGAACGAACCCTACCGATCAAGCTCAATTACCTTTCAGCTTCAAGATATTCGCCAGCCGCGTCGAATGACACCTTGATGATCAAAATCGGTTCATCCGTTCAAAAGTTATAGATATTTACATACGTACGTACCTACATACATACATACATATATACATACACTCGGACATCATCGTGAAATTAGTCAGAATAGCTTCCTAGAACCTCAAAACGTCAATATCTCTTAGAAATTCGATTTTTGAAAATCGGACTGAAACCAATAACTTTCCGAATTTTTGAAAATTTGCAATTTTCTTAGCGGGAAGTTAAAAAGTTCACGAGGTCCATATAAACCGTACAACTTGCTGTATAGAATGATAAAAATTCCATCAAGAACAAAATATGATCGGCGAAAAAAATATTTAGTTCGTCAGTGAGTATCTCTTATAAAAAATGCTGGATAAATATATAAAACGTAGAAAAAATATTGGATGAAAAATTGATTTTTCTTTGTAGCACAAAAAAAAATCGGTCTGTCAGTTGACCCTGCGGGCCAGCCTCAAAACTTCCCGCCGTTTTTGAGCTCCTTGAGCTCGAAAAATTGTTGTGGATACATTTTCGAGCTCTTCGAGCTCGAAAATACTTTTGAGTGCCTTTGTTTTCGAAAAAAAACGTTTTTTACCATTTTTTCTCAAACGATATCTCTCGAACTAATAAAGCGATTGAGATGGTTGAGGTGGCATTCGACGCGGTTTATGAAGCTTCAGAGCCCAGTTGATTTTGGAATCAATCCATCGAGCCCGTAAAAAGTTATCCGAAAAAAACATTTTTGAAAAAAGTTTATTTTTGGAATATCTCCGAACGAGCCCTACCGATCAAGCTCAATTATTTTTCAGCTTCAAGATATTCGCAAGCCGCGTCGAATGACACCTTGACGATCAAAATCGATTCATCCGTTCAAAAGTTACAGAATATTTACATACGTACGTACATACATACATACATACATACACTCGGACATCATCTTGAATTTAGTTAGAATAGCTTCCTAGAACTTCAAAACGTCGACATCTATTGGAATTTCGATTTTCACAAATCGGGGTGAAAACAATAACTTCCCGAATTTTTGAAAATTTGCAATTTTCTTAGCGGGAAGTTAAAAAAACTTTTAATTGTCAAATTTTTAGAAATGAGCGGAGTAAAGTTTCATGTTTTTACATTGTAAAAAAAAACTGGTGGTAGTCCACGCCGTGTATAATATATATTAAGCTTAGTGATGTTATACTCAACTCTAATTGTGGTGTTAAAATAGCATAAGCGTTGGTGTGTCGCCTTTTATCAGCATTTACTGGCGTTTAAATTAGATTTGTTTGATTATAATATTTTTGATTCCAATTCACAAAAAAATTATAATTCACCAACTCAATATGACCCTCATTGATTTAAAAGTAACAATGAACTGTTCATGAAATTGTAACACCATTTATTAACAACGCTACACCGGCGTTAGTTTATTTTAACACTTTAATGGTGTTAAATTGAGTCTATTTCAACATCGATATTTTACAGTGTAGACTTTATCACTTTATATTAAAATTATTATCATTACTATTATTATATTATTATGACGACCATCTACATAATATTATAGAGAACATTCTCATAAAATATAAAAATATATTTATGTTATATACAACTTTAAATTTTCAACAACGCAATTACAGACAGTATGTGTTATCACGATCAATGCAGTTACCATCACAGTCACAAAACCTCGAAAGTATGATCATCGAAATTGAAAACTCAATGATTAATGAAGAAGAAAATTTTGAAGAAAAATTTACTAAAAATAATAACAACGAATCGATAGAATCAATTATTACATTGGTAAAAATTGAGTTTTTCTGGATTAGACGATAATTATTATTCTCTTAAATCTACAAACTATTCCCTTATCAACCCTTTTGTTCGTAATACACTTTAAAATTCTTTTAAAATTACACTATAAAAAACACCGGCACACAAAAAAAATTAAGTAGAATGTGCATTTGACCGGACCTACCTACGGGTACGTATTTTGGTCCGCTGAATCCGAATTCAAGGTCAGTTTGACCCCTACACCCTCAAAATTTCGAGAAAACTTCGAAAAACCGTAAAAATGATTAATATCGGCAGTTTTAATGATAAAAAAAATTTTTTGGAACTAAACTAAGCGTGATTTTCATGTATTTTGATTCGCTGAATATGAATCGAAACTTTATTAAGACCACGAGCCGTTTTCAATGTAAAAAAATCACACAAACCCTCCAAAATTTCGAAAAAAGTAATTTTTTTGGTTTTTTTACTCTCGTTTTTGACTTCTGAAGACTTAATTGCTTGTGCCTGTAACCAGGGCACCTCCATGTGGTGACGGTGGGCAACAGAACCATCCGGCAGAGTCCCTGGGTTAACGGCGTGTGTGCCGTCATGGCAGGTACAAGTGATAAGTACTTTACGATGCAGGGAGTCGGAGCCCCAGTATCGGCGTCTGGTCAGGGTGAGAAAGCAGGCTCGGAGGCGTCGTCATCAAGCGACTGCAGCTCTTCAGAAGTGGGAAACTTGGCTACTGGAGAGTATACTATTACAAGAAGTAATTCTCATCTGTGTAATAAAAGTCCTGATTCATTTTGTTACATTTGTGGAGAATACAATTTGGAAAGGAATCGAAGATCGTTATCTGATAAGATTAAACAAATTTATGAAGAATGTTTTGGTCTCCAAATTACTAATTTGGATTCAGCATGGGTTCCACATACGATTTGTAGTCGATGTAACATGATGTTAATCCGGTGGGAAAAAAACAAGAAACATGACAACTTGAAATTCACAATACCAATGATATGGTCTTCACCAACTGGTTTACAGAATTGTTATTTCTGTATGACAGATACTTCCGGGTTCACCTGGAATACAAAAAAGAAAATTGTATACGCCAATGTTTCATCAGCTATTAAGCCACAAAAAATAGAAGTTGGCAAGGAAGTTAATACGGTTGAAGAAATGGATGTAGAAGAAGACGATACGCTAGTTGAAGAAAGTTCGGAAGAAGAACATTCAGAAGATGAAGAGTACTTACCTGGCGGAAAAACAAAAGACCCTGAAACGTTTAGCCGAGAAGAACTTAATGATCTGGTTCGAGACTTGGCTCTACCGAAAGATGGAGCTGAATTACTTGCGTCAAGGTTGAAAGAAAAACATTTGTTGGCTAAAGGTGTATCAGTGACATTCTATCGAAATAGGGAAAAAAAATTCCGGAAATTTTTTATGAACGACGATCAAAATTCGGTGGTATACTGTTCAGATGTTAAAGCTTTAGTTGATGAATTGAAACCGAACACGTATAAGGAAGATGAGTGGAGACTTTTTATCGATTCATCGAAACGAAGTCTTAAAGCTGTTTTGCTTCATATTGGGAATGAATTTGCGCCGATTCCAATAGCTCATTCGACAAAACTGAAAGAAACTTATGAAAATTTACAGATTTTATTGGGAAAAATAAAATATTCAGAGCATAACTGGAAAATTTGTGAAGATCTCAAAATCGCAACACTTCTTTTAGGTCAGCAATCGGGATTCACCAAATATCCTTGCTATTTATGTTTGTTTGATAGCAGAGACCGCAAAAATCACTATGTCAAAAAAGATTGGCCATCAAGATCTGCATTGAATCCAGGTTCCCATAATGTTATACGACCACCCTTAATTCAGCCTTCCAAATATTTGCTGCCATCACTACATATCAAGTTGGGACTCATAAAACAGTACGTGAAAGCTCTGAATAAAGATGGTGATTGTTTTGCATACTTGACAGAAAAGTTCCCTGCAATAAGTGATGCGAAATTGAAAGAGGGAATTTTTGATGGACCCCAAATACGATCTTTATTTCAGGATGCAAATTTTGAAGAAACAATGAACGACAGAGAAAAAGCAGCTTGGGTAGGCTTCAAAAATGTTTCACAAAACTTTTTGGGAAATAACAGAAGTGAGGATTACAGCACTTTAGTTGACGCATTGCTGGAAAACTACAAAAATTTGGGTTGTTTAATGAATCTCAAATTACACTTTTTAGATTCTCATCTTGACCACTTCCCTGACAATTGTGGAGACTATAGTGAAGAACAGGGAGAACGTTTTCACCAAGACATCAGTGAAATGGAAAGTAGATACCAAGGAAATTGGAGTGTTAACATGATAGCAGATTTTTGTTGGATGTTAAAAAGAGAAGTACCCGAAGAAAATCGTAAACGAAAGAGGAATCCACTACGAAGATCATTTGAAGATAAAAGAGAGCGATACAAACAAAGGAAAGTTTAGGATTCGTAAAAATCATTTCTTTCTATCTTTTTATGTCTTGTGTATTTCACAGATTTCTAGTTATTAGATACATCTACGTTATAGAGTATTTATTTTAGGCATTAAATCATGTTCAATCAATTTTTTTTCTGTTATGAATGGTAATTTTTACAATTTTTTCGAATTTTTCCAGCTTTAGAGGGTGAATAGACTAAAAAAATTGAGATGCGAATTAAAGACATGAAAAGATATAAAATTTCATCTGAATTGGACCAGAAAAAGTTTTTTTATCATGAAAACTATATTTTTTCGGAATTTTGGAGGGTTTGTGTGATTTTTTTACATTTAAAATGGCTCTTGGTCTCAATAAAGTTTCGATTCATATTCAGCCGATCGAAATACATGAAAATCACGCTTAGTTTAGTTCCAAAAAATTTTTTTATCATTAAAACTGCCGATTTTCATCATTTTTACGGTTTTTCGAAGTTTTCTCGAAATTTTGGGGGTGTAGGGGTTAAACTGACCTCGAATTCGGATTCAGCAGACCAAAATACGTACCCGTAGGTAGGTCCGGTCAAATGCACATTCTACTTAATTTTTTTTGTGTGCCGGTGAAATTAATAGTTCCCGGTATAATGTAAATAATCTGATGTAAAAGTTTCAAGTATCAAAGATGTGAGTCACACTAAGTACAGTGTTATATATACTGATAAAAAAAAATGAATTCAAGTAAAAATATTCACGATTCAAAATACTTAAAATGAGAATTTCTTATTAAACTAACCAATAATACTTCTTATTTTCATTAACTACTTATCAGTTTATTCATAAATTTTCTACACAGAGCGTAAAAAATACATTTGACACGAAAAAATTTCTTGATTCAAGGCTTTATGTGCTTGATGATCATCAATAAAATATGTTTTATTTTTTTTCTAAATTAGACATAGCAAGAAGTTATTTCTTTTTTAAATAAATAATTGCATTAGATTGTTAAAAATAATTTTAAGAAATTATTTGTTGTTTAACCTTGATTTTCCTGCTCAGTTTACAGGTGTAAATTTTCATTATGAACAAGAAAATATTTCCTTGCCACTATTCAAGAAAAAGAATACTTTAATTAAGCATTTCTTTTTGGAAATATACATTTTATTCGCTTAGTGTATTATATAACTAACATTTGTTAAAATTTGAATTCAAATTACAGGTGAAATATTGGGCATACAAAAAATTTGTAGAAAATCGTTATTCTATAATATTTATTTTCCTATAAAAAAAGTTTTCATCAACTTTATCGTATCTCTCATCGTTCTGATAAAATTTTGATTCGTCGCGAAAAAATTTTTTCGGGTAATCAAATGAAAAATTATTTTATAAAAATTTAAAGCTAAAAGTCTGGGTAAAGTATGAAAAATTGTCAGTGAACTTTTTTTGCAAGTAATTTTAATTTTCCTATAAAAAACTTTCTTATCAAATTTATCGTATCGCTCGTCTTTCTAATAGAATTTTGATTCATGTTTTAATAAAATTTTTTTCGGAGTTATCAAATATATAAAAAAAAAATATTCTACAAGAGCTTATGATTGTGGGTAAAAATTCAAAATTTGATAAAATTGTAGGTTACTATTCTAGTAGGACATTAAAATTTCTATGAAGGCAGGTGAATCACGATGATATGATTTCGATCAATTACAGCATAGATGGAGCACCTATTTTTGACAGTTCCAATACTTCAATCTACCCCATACTTTGTACGATCAATGAATTAAATCCATTTGAACGAAGGAACCATTTCATGCTTTCTTGTATCTGGTTCGGGTCTGGTAAGCCAAAAAGTATGAATGGATACTTAAGGCCGTTTACGAATGAAGCTAAAAAGCTTCTAAGTGAAGGCTTTACTTATCCGTACAAAGGACAAACATATCACAAACGTGTTGTAACCTTGATGGGTGTTTGTGATTCTGTCGCTCGCTCACTTGTGCAAGGGGTAAAGCAGTTTAATGGCAAGTATGGATGCGGTTTATATTTACATCCAGGCATAACAGTAAGTAAAGGCAGAGGATTTACAAGAGTTTATTCAGTAATCGATGGAAAATTTTTTGGAGAGGGATTAAGAACCCATGACCAATCCTTAATGCATGCTAAAAAAGAAAAACAAGACGATAGAAAAGGAATCAAAAAAATATCTGTTTTATGTGAACTTCCAAACTATGATATCATTCATAATTTGGATTCTGAGTGGGTGCATTGTGTTGGATTGGGAGTGTATTGTAACAGGGTAAATTTATAAAACTGTAAAATTAAATAATTTGAATTAGAATTTCGTTTCCCGCCGATAACCGGCCAACGACCTCGTAAGTTGTGAATTAGTGATGCGACTAGTCACCGGGTGTCGCATGGATCACTAAGGCCAGCCCGTTCGTCATTTCCTTAGGTTAAGAAAAGTGGGAATAAGTTTCCGGGGAGTGAACCAAAGTGGAACAAAATATAAGGGACTGCGGAACGTGAAATCGAACATTAGTTGTTCAGACGACGACAGCGACAGGACACCTTTAACCGTTATCAGGTAAATATATAAGTCCGTTTACGCTTCGCGTGGAACGAGGCGATTCATTTATTAATTAATCAGTTGCTAATTTTGTTATTAGGCCTTTGGGCCGATAATTTAATTAATTAATTATTAAGTATAAATTACTAATGCGTACTGTACATTGACAGATTTCAATAAATAATTTAATTGGAAGCGGAGTGTGCGAGAGAGAACGGGACCGAAACGATTGTTGCAAGTAAAAGAAATAACCGAACACCAGCTTTTCGAAGACAACAAACTGCAGCCACGGGACAGCCAGTGTTGTGGAGTTTAAATAAAGGTAAATTTATAATTAATTGAGGCCTCTAATTTAATTATTAGAGGGCCGAATTAATTATAATTATTTACTTAAAATCTTTCTGGTAGTCTCATAGTAACTGATTTAAAACACAGTTAATCGCGTCTCGCGTCTCTTGTTTGCCACTTTGTCCGTAACTCTAAAATCTATTCCATTCGAGGCCTCTAGGCTGGAATAAAATAAATTTCCGCGTAAATTGTCCGATAACTAAATTAATTAAATTCAATATTAATTATAATTTTATCCCAGGCCTGTCGGCTGCTTTAGATAAATTGTCCGTGTCTTAAAATCGTAATTTCAGGCCTCGCGACGCCAAGCCACTGGCCGAATATTCTTGTCAATTTTCAACGTAATTCTAGTCGTAAATTTAGTCATAAAATAATTATAAATTAATTTTAAAATATTAATAAAATATCTAAATGAATTGAATTGGAATTTGGAAAGACGCTAGGAATTATGATAATTAATTGTAAATGGAGAAAACGGATTATTTTGTCAGTAATAAATTAAGTATAAAATATTATGGAAAAATGTTAGCGAAAATGGTCAGTAAAAATTGAGTAAAATCAGTGAATAAAATATTATGGAAAAATTGTTAGTGAAAATTGTCAATAAAAATTAATTAATTAATAATTCAATTGAAATTACAAATTAATTAATTAATAAATATACTGAATTAAAAATAGTGAGATAAATCATAATAAGTTAATTGTGGAAATTTATATATTATATTGGAAAATTTTATTGGAAATTTTATTATTGAAATTTATTATTGGAAATATAGTCACGAGTATTCGAGAAAATAGTGATGATGTTATAAGATATGGTCAGTTAATTAAAGTAGAGTCAACAAGTAATGTTAAGTAAATGAAACTGTGTCTGTGATTTAGGTCCAGTGGACAAAATTAAGTTAGGGTTAAGATTATGTCCAGGGAACACTAGAAATTAAGGTTTAAGGTTTAACGTCCGGTGGGCGGTATTTTAACGTGTGGGTGTGTGGGTGTGGAACCGTCCGGGAGACGAGATATTAATTTAGTTTGTTATAAGGAACCGTCCGGGAGACGAGACATTAATTTAGTTTGTTATAAGGAACCGTCCGGGAGACGAGATATTAATTTAGTTTGCCATAAGGAACCGTCCGAGAGACGAGATAAAATTTAGTTTGTCATAAGAATATTAGTTTGTCATAAGTATAATTAGTTTGTCATAAGAAATTTAGTTTGTCATAAGAATAATTATTGTCATAAGGTTTAAATAAATAAAAGCAAGGTGCTTAATTTAAATAAAATTTTGATTAACATTATTTCAGCCTATTTTTACAATTCCTCACCTCTCTCACAAAATATTGCAAACGACTCTGAGAAATTAAATTAATTAATTTATTTAAAAATAGAATTCTACAACATCCGGTTCTGGAAGGCCGAGTCCATCATCCAGTGGCGCCCTATTATTCGACTATAATACTAGGTGCGACCAGACTTGGCAAGATTAATCTCTCTGTCATAGTGTCGTCAATTCGCAGATCTATGGTTTACTCCATCTTATAAGGGTGAAAAATTTTATTTCGGAGAAGCTCTTGAATCGGTAGATTCGTTTATTACGTCATTTCTTCCAACATCTTATTTTTCACGGACACCAAGGCCTTTGAAAGATCGTCAGCACATGAAAGCCCATGAATGGGTAGTTTTTCTATTAGCATATAGTCTGTCTGTGCTTGAAATGTACTTCTCAAAAAAATATGTTAATCACTGGGCACTGTTAGTGAATGGGATAGCAATGCTTGTCAAACGATCGATACTGAAGTCAGAATTAATTTATGCCAATAAATGCTTGAATGATTTTATTCTAGGAGTTCAAGAGCTGTATGGTGAAAAATTTGTCAGCTTTAATGTTCATTTGTTAGCCCATTTGGTCAGTAGCGTTGAAAATTGGGGCCCACTCTGGACACACAGCGCCTTTATATACGAAGATTTTAACCAGACATTAAAAAATTACGTAAATAGTCCTAATGGGGTAGTTGCTCAAATTTGTGACTCATTTCGATTGAAATGTGTCATCGATCGATTATTTAATCTTTGTAAAAACGATTTGGACTTTCAACAAAAAATATATCTACATCGTTTGATGAATCGTAAACCAGCAAAAGATCAGAAAGTTGACGAATGTATGATAATAGGGCAAAAAATGTTAATCAATACATTACCTGTGGACCAACATTTAGAGTTAAAACGCTTGAATATAACAATAGATCTAAATATGCTAATATTGACTTACTATAGATGTTTAGTTAATCAAGAAAAAATAACAAGTGTGAAATATAAACGTGAAAAAAAAAGAGTAAACTTTAATGTTATGTTACAAAATGGTAAAATTTTTGAACTTCAAAGGTTCATAAATTTAAAAACAAAACTTCAAGAAGACAATTATTTAATTGGCTATTATTATCCCATCAAAAATGAGTCTCTGATAAGTAATAAGAAACTAAACCATTTTATTATTTTAGACAAAAAAATTCCAATTATAGCAGCTGTAAATGTTAAGATGATAAAAAAAAAGTTATGATATTTGAAATGACAAAATTAAAATCATTTGTTGCTTATGTATATATGTGTGAGTCATAATTGTTAACATAATACATAGAAATATAATTTTATATATGCAGTCACTAAATTTAAGATTTATTATTATTATTTTTATAATTTTCTTGTATTATATATCATACTGAATTCAATTTGTGTTTACAATGATTAAAACACATTCAATTTAAATTCAAAATATATAGCTACGGCTTAATTATTTGTGACAAAAAATTTAACAATAACAACAATAGTAACAATAGCAATGGCAGTTACAATTATAATAATAATTCTATAATAATAATAAGTATTATCAAAATAATAACTATTATCAAAATAATAATATTAATAATTATTAATTCTAACTATACGATTATAGTTACTAATATAATTATATTGAAAATAATTATTATGATGATAGAATCATCATCATCATCATCATCAATAATAATAACCAATAATCCACTATTTTTAACGAATTTTATAGAAAGTTTGCCAAAGCTAAGAATGATTTTTTTTTATGTTTATTATTTAATGTAAATGCATATATCTTGTTTATACAAACTATTCTTACTAATAAATTTATATTCTCGTAAATTTAATTTAAGTAATAAGGTTTAACAAATACCATATGTTTCTCAAGTAATAAAAAAAAAATGGGTGCGTGTACTTATGTACGCACGTGAGAAGTTATACTTCTTTGACATCATTAAAAAATATATATATATGGACCCGTGAAAAATGAATCTTACATAGCCATGCATGGAGCATATATGACCATACATGGGCATACAAACTTTTTTAATATAGTCGTGCATGTCCATACATGAATCATACAAGGCCATACATGGTTTTGTATGACTATATATGCCCATGTATGCATGACTATGAAGTTAGCAGACAGCTGACAAATAAAATATTTGACCAAGCATATCGTGGTTATATGTCATGATATTGGAAATTTGAAAATGGAAAATTGCACGTTATTTGAATTCGTCAATATCCATGAAAAAAAATTTTTTTTTTCAACACACTTGTCCAGCAATTTAAAAAATAAAAATTGATGAAGGTCTCACGACTTTAAATTTTCATCAAATTCGATGAAATTAACACAGTATGATTAGCTAGTTACAATCTAAGAGCCCATTTTACAATTTTAAAAATTTTTAGCTTAGAATCTTTAGAACGTTATAACTTCTGAAATAATCATCTAATCTGATACAAAAAAAATTCGAATTATTTATTTTTAAATTCTCTAAAGGTCCTGTTATATTTTTTTTTTTTTCACTATTAATTTATTGTTATTAATATAAAGAACTTTTCTTTTATTTCAAAACGAACATATCAAACTCAAAACAAATAAAATTCACAAAATAACTAATAGGGCATTTATATTTTTGAAAAATTTAAATGTCTATTTTTTTTTTTCACTTTTATGTTATATTCACCAATTAGAAACCAAAATAAATTTTAAAGAAAATGAAAATAAGCATATTCATTTGAAAATTGATCCAAATTATAAAATGAAAAAAAAAAACTTTTTGTAGTTTCAAAAAATCTAAGTATTTATTTTTTTTTTATTCCTTAGTTTTATTTTGTAATTAATAAAAAAAAATAATTAAATACCAAAAAAATTTGAAAGTAGAATATCTCAGTGAAAATTATTAAAACTTATAAAATAAAAAACTCAATATTTATAATTTACAAAAATCTCAAGATCCATTTTTTTTTTTTTAATTTCAAATTCATTTTAATAAATTATAAAAATAATAATAAAAAAAAAAAAAAAAAAAAAAAAAAAAAAAAAAAAAAAAAAAAAAAAAAAAAAAAACGAGTGAGCCTTACAGACATAAGGTCACAATAGAAGTGAAACTTTTTTAATAATGAAGTCGGTCTAAATAACTAAATAAATTAATATATATATATATATATATATATAATATTGGCCATTAGATCTTGTCGGATAGTATAACATTGGGAAAAAAGAAATCTCTGAAAATAAAACTATGTATAACTAGTTTTCTACTAAATGTAAAAATTTAAAAAACAATCAATTGTAAGAAGAAAATTCAATATTTCAAAATATGTTTATGTTAATTAAATGTAAAATTATGAATATGAATTGTAAAATGACGGAATTAAAAAAAGCCCCAATAAAAAAAATCTCTAGATTTGTAAACTACTAAAAAAAAACATGGTCACTATCTAAAAATTTGTAAATAATTTTTGTGTATATTTGAAAATATTTATAATTAAAAAGAACTAAATTAAAAAGTTGATAAAAAGTGATTACTATAAATAAAGATATACCTCCATAAAAATTACTGTATAAAATTTAGTTTCAATGAATAAAAACATAAATAATTCTGAAAAACTGTAATTATAAAAGTATAAAATCATTTAAATATATTTAAAATATTTTCTTTAATTAAATAAATGAATAAATTAAAGTATGTAATTTTATAGTGAACAAAAAAAAAATGGCTATAAAAAAAAAAATTCTAAAAACTAACATTTGCATAACTAAACATGGATATAAAAAAATTATGTCAAATAAACATCTCTATAAATAAAATATCCATAAAAATTTAATTGTTTTTGAACATCTCTATAAAATATGATATCTATAATCAAATTTAATTCGATATTATATTTTATAGAGATGTTCAAAAACAATTAATTTTTTACAGATATTTTATTTATCGAGATGTTCATTTTTACTTAATTTTCTTCCATACTTGTTTAGTTATGCGAATGTTTGTTTTTAGAATTTTTTTTTTTATAGTAATTTTTTTTTTAGTTCTCTTTGAAATTACATACTTTCGTTCATTAATTTATTCAATTAAAGAAAATAATTTTAATATATTTAAATGATTTTATACCTTTATAATTACAGTTATTTTTAATTTTTAATGTTTTTATTTATTGCAATTAAATTTTATACGGTAATTTATATAGAGGTGTACCTTTATTTATAGAAATTAAATTTTATACAGTAATTTATATGGAGGTTTGTCTTTATTTATAGAAATTACTTTTTATTAACTTTTTAATTTAGTTTTTTTCAATTATAGATATTTTCAAGTACACACAAAAATTCTTTACAAATTTTTAAATACTAACCATATTTTTTTTAGTGACTTATTTTACAATACATACTTATAATTTTACATTCAATTAGTATACATATATTTTTACATTTAGTAGAAAACTAGTTATAAATATTTTGCTGCTGACAGTCCTGACACCTCACCAAAAACCTGTTTAGGGTAAGTTTTAAAACATTGTAACCATTATTTGATATTTTCTAAATTTACTTCGAAAAATTGTCAAACATATGCACGAAACATTTACTTTCATATATATTGTCATTTGTAACCCTTTTTGTATTTTGAGAATATTTAGTCCTCAATAAATAAATACTCGTTAACATAAAACAATTGAAAAATATTATTTCACAGACAATTTTACTTTAACAACGAGATACTAGCTTCACGAGGCTTTTCGGCAGCCCACCTTCCTTTATCCCTTATTTTACTACCTGTCTAGCCGCTCAGACCGATAGTTCACAGTAGGGGGTACACAATCTTACGTTTACCGCTCGACGTTTGATTGTGAAAAATAATTAGTCACATCATAAATTGGAAATCATTTTGGGTTAATATCAATATTGTCTTCAACAATATTGTGTAGGCGCGATCTAAATATAAATAGAATAAACTGAGCATTTGGTTAACGGTAGCCGGGCATACGAACTGGACCTTGATCAATGTAAGTACCCTTTTATTCAATACTTTTATACGAGATCTCGTACCTACGCCCATCATGATCTCCAATCGTGACAATCACAATTGTAAACATATTAATCGAGTAATTTTATGGTATTGTACCAACGGAGTAAAAAGATAACCTCATTGTTGTTTCCTTCTGCTAGCTCTTTCTTCAACATAACAAGTCGTTGTATTGAGATTATTTTTCCAATTCTTTAAATAAGTCATGAAGATTTTTATTTATATTTACAAAAATTGAAAAAAATCTTCCAGAATAAATTTTCATTTTAATTTAAATTCGGCTGATTAACTAAGTATGAAGTTTAACATCACATCAGTTTATTATGCATTACTCTCAAATGTAAAGAACCTTGAAGAGATTGGAGCAACCCGTTTATAATAAACCACTTTTATTAAAATTATGCCAGCATTTTCATTTAAAAAAAGGAGAAGTCAGAAACTTCCGAACAAATTTATACTTCGCCTGGAATGATAATAGAAATCAATTCAAAGAAAAAATTATCAATGCATTATCATTCCCCAAAAAATCTCCAAATATTCATGTGACAGCTAAATCTCACTCTTTTTCATCTGTAAATAATAATGAAGAATATCAATTGATAAAAAGCTTCAGTTCAATGTCGATGGAACTTAATGAAAATAATAATAATGATACTTCTGATACTGCCGGTAATGTTAGTAAATAATATTTATCAATACATCGATTCAATTCAAGTTTCTTCCACTAAAATTGTCAACGATGATCATTTATCGCCAGAGATAATTCATTATTATCTTCGTGATCAATTATCGCCAAAATTAGACATCAGCTGTGTTATCATTTTTAAAGGAATAAAATTCGGTAAAAATGAAACATTTC
This sequence comes from Microplitis deprimator, assembly GCA_964016945.1. NCBI lineage: Eukaryota > Metazoa > Arthropoda > Insecta > Hymenoptera > Braconidae > Microplitis > Microplitis deprimator. The sequence continues at coordinate 11,361,714 of OZ024712.1, read as the reverse complement.
GTGATTATGCCTACTGCAAGCAGCGTGAATGTCACATAAAATATAAGTTTCTCGGACAGATGACTGGCTTAAAATCAATTATTCACGTTTATTCAACTAAGAGTTCAGAAAATCACACATTGCCTCTTTCTTACCAATTGCGAGGTATCCGGCGAGCTAAAGTTCAACGTTGTTTAAGGTACTCCAAACCAAGTACTTGTCATAAAGAGTCAGTAAATAATATGGATCAAAATCTAGCTGAAAAATCTAACAATTATAAATTTGCACATTCACGAAAAGTTTTAAGTACTGCAAAAACTGAGTACAAAATCAGAAATGATTGTCACCCTGATGATGTTGCTGATATTGCGATCAAGTCCACCAAATCAGACCATCCCTACATCCGCCAGTTTACATCACCTTTCACTGTATACTTGGGAACAATAAAGCAAATACAACTTTTGAAGATTCATAAAAATTTAACTATCTACTTCGATGCTACCAGTTCTGTCGTCAGGAAGCCATACGCAGAATCAAAAAGAATATATTATTACGCTGGCGTAGTTAACATTCAGAATAAAATATATCCCGTATTAGAGTTAATAACAAATAACCATACAGCTCTCTCAATATCTGCTTGTTTAAAATATTTTAAAGATTTTTGGACCGAAAATAAGGTTCTCTGGCCTTGTTTTGGAGCAGCAATTACTGATTAGTCATGGGCAAGCATCAATGCCATACTGAATGGTTGGAACAACTTAACCGTTATTGAGTATTTAAAACTGACAAAAGATGTTATATTTTCAAATTAAACCATGCCGACAGATATAACACCTCTCTTTACTTGCTACTCTGACTTCATGAAAATGATTTCTCGACGACTGAAAGCTAAAAGTGTGAAAAAACATCAATCAAAAATATGTTTAGAAGCAATAGCTACTATTGTTCATTGTCAAGACGTTAATTTATTATCAACATTAATTGAGTCATTGTTTACTATTTTATTATTACCGTATGAAACTGAAAAATATACAACAGCATTACAATTTTTATCAAGTAACACAACCGATACTGACATCTCTGATATTTCTGATGATGATCCAGATGATTCAAAGCTACCCGCAGAAGAAGAAAAATCAAAAGATGAGAAGAAAAAAAACTAATGCCATACTTCAATCTAGTCCTTTTTATTTAAATTTTTTAATTATTAAAAAAAATATTGAAACAATGATATTAAATTCTGACACTAGTTCAAAAAAAAAAAAATTTATATCAATCAACACCTGCAGCAAATTATTTTTTAGAAAAATTGATACCAGTTCTTCCTTTCTGGTCTGTTTTAATTTCTAAGAAACATCATTGCAACAGTACAGTTGAAAATCATTTCAAAAATACTAAAATTGAAGATCTAGGTAAAATGAAAGCTGGTCAATTTATAGACAATTTATTTAATTCTCTTAACGCTGCATATATTCAATTGAATCTCAAAGAACCAGTAGTAATTAAAAGAAAACGATCGAAGCCTGTTAATGAACCGGATAACTTATTGTCGGAAGAAAGCTGGAAACCAAACCTGGAAGTATAAGCAAAAAGAAGTACATATTATAAATCAAAAAATATCCAACAAGCTCTCCATAACAATACCAATTCCTTGATTCAATTAAATGCTAATTTCACAGTGAAAAATACAAACTATTATTATGCTCCTACTGCACCCACAATATACTTCGTTGTATTTACAAAAAATGTCAACGACGATACGCAGTTTGTTAAATTGTTCGGTGAAGATTATAATTCGCTGTATAATGATAGTTGGATTACAAATGGTTTGATCGATTATTGTGCGCATTGGGTTTTTTCAGAGTCACCTTCATATGCAACAACTGCTTACGTTTCTTGTAAATTAAGTAAAGCTACATTTATCCAAAAAATTAAAGGAACAAGAAAATTTTATAAATTTTTTAGTGATTTTTGGAAGGCTGTATTTCCGTGAAAAATGATCGTATCGAAAAAAAAAAAAAGCAAATTGAAGCTTGAAATCTCTAGTTTCAAGATCTTCCGGCGAAATAATTTTTTGAACCACGGTTTTTGCGGAATCATAAGAAATAGCTCGAGACAAAATTTTTCTAAATTTTTTAGTTTTGTTTTTTAGCTCTACGCGGCCGGAAAAAATTTTTTCGAAAAATCGAATTTATGGCTTGTTTAGGAAATTTATTCAGCTACAATTTGTTTTTTTTTCGTTTTCCTGTACGACAATTTTCTGCCGAGATATCAGCCTTCAAATGAAAAAGGATCCTTTTGTCTTTATTTATTGATATCTCAGCAACTAATGGTCGCACAGTAATTTAAAGGGCAGTTTGAGAAACTTGAATAAATTCCCTACAAGCTCTATTTTCGATTTTAAAAAAAAAAAAAATTTTTTCATCCTTAATATCAATTTAAAAAACCCTTAAAAAATGGCCGTTTTCTGGTTTTTTAGTCGCTACTTTGCAAATATTGATGGAAAGGTTAATAATTCCAGGTAATTTTACAGCTTAATGTACCCCCAAAAACCCTGTAAATTTTCAGATTGATCCATTGAACCGTTTGTCCAGGCCGATTGCTCAAAGTTTTACAAAACAATTAAAGGAATAAGTTTTGTTTCTTAAATCGTGAAATCATCTTTAAAATAAAAAAATCAATTTTTCTTCGGGTTTTTTTCCGTTTTTTCGTTAGTTACTCGGTAAATTTTAGGTAAAAAAAAAAAAAAAAAAAAAAAAAAACCAAAAAAAAAATCAATTTCTTTTTTTTTTCTGTGAAAATTTGTGAAGCATTTTTGGAAACAACACTGATTCATTTTGGAAATGACTCGTCGTTTGTGTACCACATTTCCACTTTTTTAAATCAATTGCATTAATTAAAAGTCGATACCCCCATGGTGTTTTCACTGCTCGATATGCGAACATTTAAACGATTTATTCTTTAAAATTATATTACTTTATTTAAAATTCATTAATGCCTACAAAAAAGTTTTCTTCAAAACTCATTTTTTCTTTTTTTTTTTTTTTTGGAAAAACAAAATTACTCATAAGTTTTTGTAAACTTGAATTTTTTTTTCCATTTTTGATCATGCCTAGGCGGCATTTATCTGAACCTGAAGTCGCTCGATTGGTGACTCTTATCGAAGAGGGCTATAGATATCGGGATTACATTAACTAACGAAAAAACGGAAAAAAACCCGAAGAAAAATTGATTTTTTTATTTTAAAGATGATTTCACGATTTAAGAAACAAAACTTATTCCTTTAATTGTTTTGTAAAACTTTGAGCAATCGGCCTGGACAAACGGTTCAATGGATCAATCTGAAAATTTACAGGGTTTTTGGGGGTACATTAAGCTGTAAAATTACCTGGAAACATTAACCTTTCCATCAATATTTGCAAAGTAGCGATGAGTTGACTAAAAAACCAGAAAACGGCCATTTTTTAAGGGTTTTTCAAATTGATATTAAGGATGAAAAAAATTTTTTTTTTTTTAAATCGAAAATAAAGCTTGTAGGGAATTTATTCAAGTTTCTCAAACTGCCCTTTAAATTACTGTGCGACCATTAGTTGTTGAGATATCAATAATTAAAGACAAAATATAACAGGGCTATGCTGTTACTCTGGTTGACCTTAAATTACCTTTGTAAGGGCGCCACTGGAAGTGATAACGGCCTCCCAGAGCCGGATCTTAGATCATCAAGGTCGTTGTAATTTATTTAATTGTAAGAGAAGGATGAGGAAGGATAATTTATAAATAATTATAATGATTTCAATTAACAATTTTAACCTTTTATTTTATAAACCCTTTTAACCTTATAACCTTATAACCCTTTATCCTTATATAAACCTTTATAACCTTATCAACCTTATAACCTTTTATTGACATTATAAACCTAATATTGACCTTATAAACCTAATATATCTCTTATAAACCTTAATAACCTTTTATCTTTTATTTATTAACCCGCAATATTTTCCTTAAATCTAATTTATTTAATAACCCGAAATATTTTCCTACAAAATCAGCCAACTACCTTTGGCATTCTACACACACTCACACACACACAATAATTTGCCAACTACCTTTGGACTTTTTACTTAACTATTAAATTAAAATCGCTTAACCTTCGCGAGACCTTACATTACTAATTTTCAAAATCGCTTTACCTTCGCGAGACTTAACTAATATCACAATAATTTCCTAATTTATTTCACACACACACTCATTCAGTCCCCTGGACTTTATTTTCACACACACTGATTTAAATTAATTTTTCCCGCAAAAATAAATTAATTAATTTGAAAGTTTAATTAATTATTAATGAATTTATTATTTAACCTTTATTTTCCTTAATAATTATTATCCCTTTATCACTTTTATTCCTAAATTATTTTTTCACAATTCCGTGACCGTTTTCACTATCACTTTTTTCCCAAAATCTTATACCAAAATTCACCCGCTACAATTTACACCTTTCTATGTACTTAGTTCAGGTACTTTTTATCACAATAATTATTTTTACTTTATACACTAATTTCCTTAATTAATTATTGTTTATTACTTAACTTAATTTTACTCATTTTAATTATTATTGGTGACTTTGACCGCGGACGTTTTTATAACTGTTACCGAGACAATTCACTATTAATTTTATTTATAATTATTTGTTTTATTATTTAAATAGAATTAATTAATTTTACCGACTAGCAATTCGTGACTAGATTCGACAGTTTCCGGTGCGTGGGTTACACGTTCCACCTGGAAACTTCTAGAATATTTCCGGCTACCTGCCTGGAAATATTTTCCTACGCAAAGACTCCGGCTACCTGCCTGGAGTTAATCAATTAATTATTTTATTGTCAATTCCGCGTTAGTTTATTGAATTTTATCTATTTAATTTACGGACAAAATTAACGCGACGCTACCAGACGTACGACTATGTATTTAAATAAAATTTTCCGGCTTACTGCCTGGAGTTAATTTTAATAAATACTTTGACACAATTCAATTTCTCCAGTTCCTTTCCTCGTCGTTGTCTTTGTCCTGGTCTAGTGATTGTAATTTTTCGTCTCGTTTCCGTCCTTTTCTCGTTCTATTCTCCTCTCTCTTTCTCTCTCAATTTTAACTTCGTTCTCTCCTTCACCTGAATTTCAGACGCAATCAGTAATATTTATAATAGATACCGGCTACCTGCCTGGTATCTGATAAAAGATTTAATAACTTATCGCTTAGTTCCACAATAAAACTCAAGCTATCAATTGAATAATTACCTGATAAATAATTTACGGCGTCTATTTTGTCGGCGTCTATTAGTGGCTTCTCTCAGCTATACTCTTTCCTAGACTAGGTCCGTTCGGTCGTTCCGGTCACTAATGTTGTTTCACGTTCCAGTCCCCGTTTATAATGACTTAATCCCCGCATGACTTCGGGCGTCTTCGGACTTCGGAAACTCCTACTTACTTCTAAATGGGGGCTGACGCTCGAACATTTGAATTTTCACTCCCGGTCGACTAGTCGCGTTCTACCCGGGGTAACTCTGGTTGGAATTGTCACGTGATCGACAGTACACATACTAACTTTTATTTTATTTTAAATTGTACGCGGTAAATTCAAATTTACCCCGTTACAAAAAGGATCCTTTTTCATTTGAAGGCTGATATCTCAGCAGAAAATTGTCGTACAGGGAAACAAAAAAAAAACAAATTGTAGCTGAATAAATTTCCTAAACAAGCCATAAATTCGTTTTTTCGAAAAAATTTTTTCCGGCCGCGTAGAGCTAAAAAACAAAATTAAAAAATTTAGAAAAATTTTGTCTCGAGCTATTTCTTATGATTCCGCAAAAACCGTGGTTCAAAAAATTATTTCGCCGGAAGATCTTGAAACTAGAGATCTCAAGCTTCAATTTGCTTTTTTTTTTTTCGATACGATCATTTTTCACGGAAATACAGCCTTCCAAAAATCACTAAAAAATTTATAAAATTTTCTTGCTCCTTTAATTTTTTGGATGTGTATTTTGATAAATAAGTGTAAAGACGTTGGACACCAAATTAAATTGGTGTATTACCGTACGATGGACAGTGTGGCTCAATAAGTTATAGATTAAATTGAACGGAATATAGTATAGTGCCGGATAGCTCAACTGGTAGAGCACTCGCCGCGATACCAACATGGTCTGGGTTCGATTCCCAGTTCGGGCTATCTATATTTTTCTCAATTTAAATTGGTGTATCTTTAAAATTATTAGTATTATTTTTATTATTATTGAATTTAATATTTCAAGTATCGTAGAACATGATCTGACGATAATCGAACCTGTCAAGGGGTCGTGAAATATTTTAAACATCACGGAAGATTGCCAAATCCGAACTTGGTAGGCAATTTCCGATGATAGATATAAAATACGGCAAAAAACTAAACCAGTTTTTTGGTGAATTGCGTAGATGTTAGGCCAATAAAACGGCTATTTTATTTTCCACGAATCTCAATAACTCCCATTGGGTTTTATTTTATGTTGACATCATCAATCAGCATATTTACTATATGGATCTTATTGCAGTTGGGATTGATGTTCCACAAAACTTTGTGAATAACTTTTCTCACTGCTACAGACAGGTTTTTCCAAAAAAATAAAGTTTCTTGGGTTTCTCGTAAGAACAACTATCCTACGCAACAAGACACTGTTAATTGTGGGATATTCGTCATACATTTTATCAGAGAAATTTCAAAAATGAAGCTAAGAGATATTTCTGCTGAGATCAATCCACTGAATATTCGGGAAAATTTAAAAACTCAATGTTTGGATAAATCTTTACACTGTATCAATCAATGTTTACCTTGTGGGAATGCAGAGATGAGAAGAAATCCTGAAATGATACAGTGCCATACATGCACGAGATGGTGTCATTACATTTGTATAAATAATTACTCTATCTCATTTGAAGATATGACTAGCGATTTCTTTCTGTACAACTGTGACCTTTGTTGTAACTATCTTTCTTCAAATTCTTAACTTATTTGAATTTAACAGTGTTGGAATTAGTATTTTTAAGAATTTAAAATAAGAAACTTTTCATTTTTGGTACATTTACATTGTAAGTATAGAAGATTATACCAGAGGATACTCTGAATAAATAAAAAGAAGCGTATCTAGTATAAAATAATTTTTTACATTTTAATAATCTTTCGAAGAAAGTAGCAAATAAATTAAAATTTTTATTTTTTTTAAATAAATTACTGTGTATTTTCAATTAATATATCATAACGAATTTTACCTTTTTTTCTTAATTTTTTTTTCTACTTTCAGATTTTTTAACTTCCCGCTAAGAAAATCGAAGATTTTCAAAAATTTCGGGAAGTTATGTTTCAAAAACAAAGGCATACAAAAGTATTTTCGAGCTCGAAGAGCTCAATAATGTTTTCGAGCTTAAGGAGCTCGAAAACTGCGGGAAGTTTTGGGGCTGGCCCGCAGGGTCAACTGACAGACCGATTTTTTTTAAACATTTGAGATATGAATTTTAAAATAAAAAAAATTTTTATCAACTAAAAAATGAATTTGAAATTTAAAAAAAAAAATGGATCTTTAGATTTTTGTAAATTATAAATATTGAGTTTTTTTATTTTATAAGTTTTAATAATTTTCACTGAGACATTCTATTTAAAATTTTTTTTGGTAATTGTTTTTAGTAGATTTCATAGAAATCTAACTATTGTATTTGTCCTCATGATGGAATTTTCGAAAAATTTTGCTACATTTCAACTCAGTTCGACGAGCTGAGTCAGAAAATACATTTGGCTCAAAAGTTTATATATATATATATATATATATATATATATATATATATATAACACGCCGTACTCCAACGATAACGTCCACAATTCTACACCGATCTTAATGAAACTTATTATACTTATTCTATGGACGATTACCTTGGATGAGTTCGAAGATGAGCCAATTCGGCCTATAAGTTTAGAAGTTATGGTTAATTGAAATTTTGTAAAATTTTCGAAGGAAAAATTATTTGCCGCTTCAACTGGATGTAACTTTTAAACGGAAAAAGATAGCTCATTTTCGTTTGTTCTATCAGAAAGCTCGTTCGATTGCCTTTAATTATAACTATGCAGCTCATTGATTTGACCACTTTTTCTAATAGATAAATGGTTTTAAAAATTTACAAAATATCTTAAAAACTAATTTTATGCAGGTAGTCACTTCGATTATCACCACAATTTTATACCGATCGCTTTGAAACTTGGTATACGTATTCTGTGGGTGACCACCATGCTCTAGTTGGAAAATGAGCTCAACCGGTCGATTAGTTTAGAAGTTATAGCATTCCAAAATTTGAAAAATGTCAAAAATTCATATTTTTACTTATTTTTTCTTCGATATTTTTTGAATGTTATAACTTATCGACTTTTCTACAAAATTTATCTAAAAGCTCTTCAAATAAGCTTCAATTTTCATGCCTATATATGTGTCTAGACCAATGAAATTTCTTATCTTACCACTCTAAAATGGAATTTTGCTATTGCATTGATTCTCCTACTTTTAATAGATTCCATAGAATCCTAACTACTGTATTCATTGGTAAATTAATGAAACCAATTGAATTCATATTATTGCTGTGTAACACTCATAAAATCTAAACATCTTAATTCAAGTGTGTAAATTCAATTTTGTTTTATTAACAGTAATAATGACTGATTTCAAGTATGACTTTAGACCTATCATAATTTAAATTTCAACTCAAATTATTTAATTTAATTTTGTATTAACTATCAATCCTATGGTAAAAGACGCAGAATTCTTTTTGGTAGATAATTTGATTTTTTTTAACTTCAATTTTCGTTATTCAACTTACCATTACGATAATTTTTTTAATTTTCTGATCTCAATATTTAAATTTTTTGCATTTAACTTTGAATTTTCTGGGAATTTTGTTTTTGTTCCATAACCTCGAGAATTTTTGAGAATGTCAAAAAAAATTTATTTTGTTATTAATGTTTATTTGAAAGGTTGAAATAGTCAAATAATGAAAAATCCACTTCCATTTCGGCTGCCGAATGGCCTTTTTTTTTTATTAATTACAAAATAAAACTGAGGAATAAAAAAAAAAAAAAAATGGATACTTAGATTTTTTAAAACTACAAAATTTTTTTTTTTTTCATTTTATAATTTGGATCAATTTTCAAATGAATATGTTTATTTTCATTTTCTTTAAAATTTATTTTAGTTGCTAATTGGTGAATATAACATTAAAGTGAAAAAAAAAAAAAATGGACATTTAAATTTTTCAAAAATATAAATGCCCTATTAGTTATTTTGTGAATTTCATTTGTTTTGAGTTTGATATGTTCATTTTGAAATTAAAGAAAAGTTATTTTTATTAATAACAATAAATTAATAGTGAAAATAAAAAAAAAATAAAAAAGGACCTTTAGAGAATTTAAAAATAAATAATTCGAATTTTTTTTGTATCAGATTAGATGATTATTTCAGAAGTTATAACGTTCTAAAGATTCTAAGATAAAAATTTTTAAAATTGTAAAATGGGCCCTTAGATTGTAACTAGCTAATCATACTGTGTTAATTTCATCGAATTTGATCAAAATTTGAAGTCGTGAGACCTTCATTAATTTTTATTTTTTAAATTGCTGGACAAGTGTGTTGAAAAAAAAAATTTTTTTTCATGGATATTGACGGTTTCAAATAACGCGCCATTTTCCATCTTTAAATTTCCAATATCATGACATATAACCAAGATATGCTTGGTCAAATATTTTATTTGTCAGCTGTCTGCTAACTGTATAGTCATCATGTATGCCCATGATTAATTAAACATATTGAGACAAATCGCTTTTTGTCTTCGCGATTTTTACCAGCAGCCACCAGAATTCGCGGGTTGAACCTTGGCTTAGGCTGGCCTCCAACAAATTTTTATTCACTTGGACAGAGCAGTGGGCTGGGGTTCTTGCAAAGCAAAGACCCGCACTTATTTAAACTCGGCAACGTATGTAAAACTCACTAACTTACCTCACGGCTTATAGATCATAGATTATTTCCTTACTGACGATTGACGAATTGACTTATCAATTCTTACTTAATTAATATTACTTTTTAATAAACTATTTAATAATTCTTACCAGTGAGAAAGGATATAAATGGGATGATCAGTGATGAATAGAGTAAAAAGAATCAATTAGAAAAATACAGATTTATTGCCAATTATAATAAGATTCAAATACTTACAATAAACGTCTCCGCAAAATACAATACAAGAATTTTCCTGGTATGAACGCTGGAGATTCAATAATTATCTACGTGGACAACGTAGTTACAGCACTCTGAACTTATTATTTGACTTTAATATTATTTATAATGCAAGTATACCGCCGGTAACGTACAGTCATATTTGCTTAGCTTAACTTTATTTATAATAATTAACAACTAAACAGTAAAATATAATGGCGAAACAATTACCTGATTAGTGACTAATTTCTGCTAGTAAACTGACTGAATTGATACTGAACGATTTATAAAAAGACGTCTATACGCTAATTAATCCAAGATCGAAGTGATTGACCGATTATTGAGGGCTTGGGGTCGCCTCTGAACTCTGTCCCCACTTTACCCTTACCGACATGCGTCGACGTAAAAACAAGTCATGTGACCAACTTCAGACGGCAACGAGACGGAGAAAAACGGGAACCGCAAGACTGAGGACGACGAAGACAATTCACATTGTCTTAATATATGGCCGTGCATGTTCATGATTTATTAAACATATATGGCCGTTTATAGTCCATGTATGGGCATGTATGGCCATACATAGAAACGTATGACTATTAGGGTGTGTCAAAAATAATGATTTTTTTTTTAGGTCTCATTGGCTCAAAAGTTTCTTTGGGACCTAACAAAAATCCTCCTAAAAAATCAGCTCGAAATCTAAAAAATTGAGCTGGCGGTTTACAAGTTCATTTTCCCATTTAAAATACATGTAAAAAATTTTGTTTTAGTTTTTCGAGGAAAAATCAAAGAAAAAAATTTTTTTCCCGGACAGTAGTGGATACAGTCTAGATAGCATATAGTACTGTCTGAAATTTTTCTTTTACAGAAAAAACTCAGCACTATCCCAGAGAGCTGCCATTACTATATTGTTTTTTCCGTGTATGATATACATTTCTTAAAATGGAAATCTGTGAAACTATATTGAATATAATTTCAACCATATATTTACCCGTGAAAATGAAACATGCATGGCCGTATATAGTTCATACATGGGCATATATTGTCATGTGTAGACATACAGATTTTTTATATAAAAAATTTGAGCTGACTATTAGAATTACTTACAAACAAGATGTTGTAGTGTAAAAAAAATAGGAAATTTTTTTGATATCACTATGAACATATTGATGATTATATTTTGCTTTTTCGAAAGTGATTACATTCTTTCAATCTTACGTAGCACAACTAAACTTCGTTGTAACTGTCGGTTGTATAGTCTAGTCGTCAAAGCGTCGGTCTTTCGTACGGAAGTTCCCGGGTTCAAATCCTACTGAAGCGGGTGCGGCCAATAGTAATTCTAGCGTTTTTTCTCTGAATTAAAAATTTCCAATTCGATTAGAAATTCAATTATTCGCATATCTGTTAATCTCTGCGTCGCCAAAATAATTAAAAAAAGAAATTTTATTTTTAATTTAGTTAAAATTTCTATACATTGTCATATCAAGTCATATATGGCCGTATCAAGCTATGTATGGTCATACATGGCCATACCAGTCCAATTTACATACATGGCCATGTCTGGCCAACTTTCATACATGGCCATGTATGATTCATTTTTCACGGGTATATATATATATATATATATATATATATATATATATATATATATATATATATATCAGGGTGGGCCAAAAAAAAGACCTAATTTTTTTTTCTTTAGTTACCGTGAAAATATCGTTAAAGATGATGAAAAAAAAATTCTGGTAAAGTTTGAGCTCTTAATATTAATATTAAGAGGCTCCGCTTTGTGATTTTTAATTTCCCGTTTAAATAAGATGGAAAAAAAAAAATTTTTAAGTTTGGAATTTTATATCTCGGCAATGGCCCATTTTACAGATATGTTCAAAACAAATTTTGTTGGAAATTAAATGCTCTACAAAAAAAGTCTCTTATGATTTTTCGATAAATCCACCTGTTCAAGAGTTATCAGAGCTCAAAGTCAAGTTATAGTAAATTTCGAGATCTTTTTACTTTTCCGACGAAACTATCTGACTTAACACGAAATGTCACTCAATCTTTTTTGTAGACAATTTGATTTCCTACAAATGATTTGCAGTAAAGTTTTTTCAAATTCCGCATTGTTTTCCAGATATTTTAATTTCAATGACGAGCTCTTGAGATTTATCATAACACTGCTTTTTTAAGAGCTTGACATTAATATGAAAATAACTAAAAAACAACGCCGAATAACGCCCAGTAACACGTGTTTGAGCAAGATTCTGGAGTAAGTATCTTGAGCAAGACCTCCCGCTGCTAGTATCTTTTTCGAAGTATGTGTCTTTCGCAATATCGTGTATCAAGAAATCTGTCAAGATTTGTGTATGTCTTGCTCATGGTATCGTACGCAAGAATATTAAAGATATCTTGAACACGGTGCAATGAAAAAGTGTCCGACGCATTTCTTGCACCAGTATAACTTACAGTAAGTACTTACGCATGGCTTGCTCAAGATCTGCTCAAGGCTCAAAGTCAATTTTTACCCTTGAGCAGATCTTGAGCAATCCATGCGTAACTATCTTCAACTATAGTTTCCCTTCAGAATTGAGTTATAATCCAGCACTAATTTCTTGTGTAAGCTTTGCACTAGGCTTGCAATTTAAATCTGGTCACAAGTATCTGCAGCAAGATACTTACGTAGAAAAAGACACTAGCACTCCGGAAAAAAACATATATAAAATTTTATATAAATGCTTAGACAAAATTAGATATGAGTTTTGGTTTGATCTGATTTTATATAGTTATATATAATTTTATATAATTTTATAAAGTAATATATATAATAATTGTGATGAAAAAAAAAAAAAAAAAAAAAAATTCCCGCCGACAGATGGTCTCGAATCCGGGACCTTCTGGTCCGAAGTCGAAGCTGTTATCCACAGTGATGTATCACACACTTGACGATAGGAGTTGACTAATTGTATTTATTTGAATTTAAATGAACTTGGGAAAATTAAAGACATCGATAAATGATTGATTCTGTTATTAGTAGATTTCATAGAAATATAACTATTGTATTTGTCCTCATAATGGTATTTTCGCAAAATTTTGCTACCTCTAAGCTCGACGAGCTGAGTCAGAAAATACATTTGGTTCAAAAGTTTATACATACATTAGGCTGGGCCACAAAATTGACTATTTTTTTATTAACGATACTGTGAAAATATTATTTGGGATGACAGAAAAAAATTATTGTGAAAATTCGAGCCCTTAATATTGATATTAAGAGGTGTATCATCACAATTTTTAATTTTTCTTGAATGAGCGGGTTTTTTATCTCATAACTCTCAACCAATCGAGATAAACAAAATAGACTTGAATACATTTCTTGTAGAAAATTGAATGCTCTTCAAAAAAGGGCGAATTAAAATTTTTTGTCAGATGAACCGTTTCCTTATAATCATGCCTTGAAAATTGGGATGATTCTACAACTTGATTATTCAACTTTGAAATTTTGTAATTAATGTAAATATCAGTTTCCGAATAAAAGCCGATGAATATTCTCAAAGGAAATTAAATGCTCTACAAAAAATATCTCATAATAATTTTTGCGGTTCACTCTTTTAAAAGTTATTCAAGGTTGAAATTAAGTCAAAACTACATCAATACCGTGAATAACTTTTAAAGGAGTGAATTTAGCAAAAATTGTTGGGAGACATTTTTTGTAGAGCATTTAATTTTCTTTTCGAACATTCATCGGCTTTCATTCGGAAACTGATTTTTACATTAATTACAAAAGTCAAAATTGAACACTCAAATTGTAAAATCATGCCAATGTTTAAGGTTTAAGAAAACGGTTTATCTGTCAAAAAATTTTAATCAGACCTTTTACATAGAAAATTCAACTTCCTACAAGAAAAGTATTCAAATCTGTTTTGTTTATCTCGATTGTTTGAGAGTTATGAGAGAAAAACCCGCTTATTCAAAAAAAATGAAAAATTGCAATGATACACCTCTTAATATCAATATAAAGGGCTCAAATTTCCACAATAATTTTTTTTTGTCAACCCAAATAATATTTTCACAGTATCGTTAAAAAAAAAAAACAAGTGAGCCTCACAGACATAAGGTCACAATAGAAGTGAAACTTTTTTAATAATTAAGTCGGTCTAAATAAATAAATAAATTAATTAATATAACTATATATACAATATTGGCCATTAGAACTTGTCAGATAGTATAGCATTGGGAAAAAAGAAATCTCTGAAAATGAAACTATGTATAACTAGTTTTCTACTAAATGTAAAAAATTAAAAAACAATAAATTGTAAGAAGAAAATTAAATATTTCAAAATATATTTAGGTTAATTAAATGTAAAATTATGAATATGAATTGTAAAATGACGGAATAAAAAAAAGCCCCAATAAAAAAAATCTCTAGATTTGTAAACCATTAAAAAAAAATCGGTCTGTCAGTTGACCCTGCGGGCCAGCCTCAAAACTTCCCGCAGTTTTCGAGAATACATTTTCAAGCTCTTTGAGCTTGAAAATACTTTTGAGTGCCTTTGTTTTCGAAAAAAAACGTTTTTTACCATTTTTTCTCAAACGATATCTCTCGAACTAATAAAGCGATTGAGATGGTTGAGGTGGCATTCGACGCGGTTTATGAAGCTTCAGAGCCCAGTTGATTTTGGAATCAATCCATCGAGCCCATAAAAAGTTATCCGAAAAAAACATTTTTGAAAAAAGTTTATTTTTGGAATATCTCCGAACGAGCCCTACCGATCAAGCTCAATTATTTTTCAGCTTCAAGATATTCGCAAGCCGCGTCGAATGACACCTTGACGATCAAAATCGATTCATCCGTTCAAAAGTTACAGAATATTTACATACGTACGTACATACATACATACATACACACACTCGGACATCATCCTGAATTTAGTCAGAATAGCTTCCTAGAACCTCAAAACGTCGACATCTGTTGGAATTTCGATTTTTGCAAATCAGGGTGAAAACAATAACTTCCCGAAATTTTTGAAAATCTTCGATTTTCTTAGCGGAAACTGAAAAACATGGTCACTATCTAAAAATTTGTAAATAATTTTTGTGTAAATTTGAAAATATTTATAATTAAAAAGTTGATAAAAAGTAATTAGTAATTACTATAAATAAAGATATACCTCCATAAAAATTACAGTATAAAATATCATTTCAATGAATAAAAATCGGTCTGTCAGAGTTGACCCTGCGGGCCAGCCTCAAAACTTCCCGCCGTTTTCGAGCTCCTTGAGCTCGAAAAATTGTCGTGGATACATTTTCGAGCTCGAAAATACTTTTGTATGCCTTTGTTTTCGAAAAAAAACGTTTTTTACCATTTTTTCTCAAACGATATCTCTCGAAATAATAAAGCGATTGAGATGGTTGAGGTGGCATTTGACGCAGTTTATGAAGCTTCAGAGCTCAGTTAATTTTGGAATCAATCCATCGAGCCCGTAAAAAAGTTATCCGAAAAAAAACATTTTTGAAAGAAGTTTATTTTTGGAATATCTTCGAACATACACTCGGACATCATCTTGAATTTAGTCAGAATAGCTTCCTAGAACCTCAAAACGTCGACATCTATTGGAATTTCGATTTTCACAAATCGGGGTGAAACCAATAACTTCCCGAATTTTTGAAAATTTGCAATTTTCTTAGCGGGAAGTTAAAAACATAAATAATTTTGAAAAACTGTAATTATGACAGTATAAAACCATTTAAATATATTTAAAATATTTTCTTTAATTGAATAAATGAATAAATGAAAGTATGTAATTTTAAAGAGAACAAAAAAAAATTACTATGAAAAAAAAAATTCTAAAAATAAACATTTGCATAACTAAACATAGATATAAAAAAATTATGTCAAATGAACATCTCAATAAAAAATTAACTGTTTTTGAACATCTCTATAAAATATGATATCTATAATCAAATTTAATTTGATATTATATTTTATAGAGATGTTCAAAAACAATGAATTTTTTATAAATATTTTATTTATCGAGATGTTCATTTCTACTTAATTTTTTTATATACATGTTTAGTTATGCAAATGTTTGTTTTTAGAATTTTTTTTTTTATAGTAATTTTTTTTTTAGTTCTCTTTGAAATTACATACTTTCGTTCATTCATTTATTCAATTAAAGAAAATATTTTAAATAT
Source organism: Microplitis deprimator (assembly GCA_964016945.1). Lineage (NCBI taxonomy): Eukaryota > Metazoa > Arthropoda > Insecta > Hymenoptera > Braconidae > Microplitis > Microplitis deprimator. The sequence continues at coordinate 11,345,279 of OZ024712.1, read as the reverse complement.
ATTTAAATGATTTTATAACTTTATAATCACAATTATTTTCAATTTTTTATGTTTTTATTTATAGAAATTAAATTTTATACAGAATTTCTATGGAGGTGTGTCTTGATTTATAGAAATTACTTTTTATTAACTTTTTAATTTAGTTTTTTTTAATAATAGATATCTTCAAGTACACACAATAATTCTTTACAAATTTTTAAATACTGACTATATTTTTTTCAGTGACTTCTTTTACAATGAATATTTATAATTTTACATTCAATTAGTATACTATATTTTTAAATTTAGTAGAAAACTAGTTATACATATTTTGATTTTCAGAGATTTTTTTTCCCGAAGCTATACTACCCGACAAGATCTACTGGCCAATATTGTATAAATATATATATATATATATTTATATATGAATAACGAGGTTAAATTACGACGCATGCGCACTACACTCGTCCATTTTACTCGACTGTTCTCAACTACCCCACTCTTTAAAATATATAAGGCTTGCTATACAAGCAATTCCCCTTCTCGCCTATTCTAAACTTTCACTCAATGTTTCTCCTTTGGCGCTACCTCCCCTTTTCCGCCTCAAATCGTTCAATTTTAGCGTCCGCAAAGAAGTTTCACTTCAAAAATAGTCGATTTTTTTGGCACAGTTTAATATATATATATATATATATATATATATATATATATATATATATATATATATATTAGGGTGCTCCGTTTGAAACGAACATTTTTTTTTTCCGCTCCCCATCGAAAATCTTGTTCTATATGTTAAAATAAAAATTCAGTCCAATTTTGAGCTCTTAATATTAATATTAACCACTAGAACAACGTCGTTGAAGTTTTCTCATGCTAAAAGCACGTAAATTTAGTTTTTTTTCTTTTCAATTAATAAAACTCAGCCCCACTTTTATGTATCGTATGGGTCCAAAGTTTTTCTTAAAGAGAATTGTATGCTCTTCAAAAAAGCCAGTATCTGTTTAGCTCTGAGTTCAACTCTAGCTCTCCTGTGAGTCTTTAATGTCAAATTTCTTATCAAATCGATGGTTTTTTGCTGTTAACACATGAACGGTTGAGTCTAGAGAAAAAACGTAAACGACTTTTTTGTAGAAAATTTAATTTTCTATAAAAAAGGTTCAATGACTTGTATCTCTAAAACTATTATTTTAAAAAATATATGAAGTTAAAGTTATTAAAATTTTTAATTTTAGCAAAATTTCGAGATTAATTATTTTATAATTAAATAATATTTATATTTTTAGTAGTTTTTCGGCTTATTTTATTAATTACTTACCAAAAAAAAAATCAAAATTTGTAAGATATTCAAAATTATGTATTTACAATCTATTTTAGGAATAAATTCGAAATTAAATGGGTTCTTAAACTAATTTGGATGAATATTTAAGGGTATTTTTTATATTTTGTATATTTATGTATTAATCATTATCTTTCATAAATTACTGATAGTATTTTAATTATTAAATCAAAATAATCATTAATTTAAACGAAAATGATAGCTTACTTACATACATTTTTGGCAGTCTAATCATTTTACATAATAAAATATGCTTTTTATGTTAGTCCTTTAATTATTAAGCAGCGCTTATTAGTTTTTAAACTATCGCTACAGCAGCGTTTAGTTTATCAGCTAATTATGTTTTTAGAAAAAGGTTGCTTTCGTGTGACCTTGACTTAATTGGTTTAATTGCTACGGCAGCGCTCTAGACATTTTTAATTATTAAGTAAGAAATCAAGACAATTCAATAAGTGGAAACCTAAACATGCAAACCTTCTCAATAAGACAATTTATAGATAAATTGAGAAAAATATAGATAGCTCGAACTGGGAATCGAACCCAGACCATGTCGGTATCGCGCCGAGTGCTCTACCAGTTGAGCTATCCGGCACTATACTATATTCCGTTCAATTTAATCTATAACTTATTGAGCCATCGTACGGTAAAAATATAAATATTATTTAATTATAAAATAATTAATTTCGAAATTTTGCTAAAATTAAAAATTTTAATAACTTTAACTTTATATATTTTTTAAAATAATAGTTTTAGAGATACAAGTCATTAAACCTTTTTTTTAGAAAATTAAATTTTCTACGAAAAAGTCATTCACGTTTTTTTTTTCTAGACTCAACCGTTCATGAGTTAACAGCAAAAAACCATCGATTTGATACGAAATTTGACATTAAAGACTCACAGGAGAGCTAGAGTTGAACTCAGAGCTAAGCAGATACTGGCTTTTTTGAAGAGCATACAATTCTCTTTAAGAAAAACTTTGGATCCATACGATACATAAAAGTGGGGCTGAGTTTTATTAATTGAAAAGAAAAAAAACTAAATTTACGTGCTTTTAGCATGGGAAAACTTTAAAGACGTTGTTCCAGTGGTTAATATTAATATTAAGAGCTCAAAATTCGACTGAATTTTTATTTTAACATATAGAACAAGATTTTCGATGGGGAGCGAAAAAAAAAAAATGTTCGTTTCAAACGGAGCACCCTAATATATATATATATATACCTTTATAATTTTAATATTTCTAGTAGTTACAAAAATCGAAAATAGAAACAAAGAATTTAAAAAACAAAACAATATTTAAGGCACGGTTACAAGGAAATGGCTCGTTTTACGTCAATTTACTAAGAGAGATTTTTTGTAGGGAATTCAATTTCCTTTAAGAATATACATTGCTCAAATTTTTAAGATAGATGATTTTCGACTTTTTGGTAAAAAATGAAATTTCTGTCAAAAAACAAATAGTCGGAACGATACACCTCTGAATATCAATATTAAGGGCTCAAACTTGCACAATAATTTTTTTTGGTCATCAGGAATAATATTTTCACAGTATCGAAAAAAAAAAAAATATTTGATTTTTTTGGCCCAGTCTAATATATATATATATATATATATATATATATATATATATATATATATATATATACATACATATATACATACATACATACATACATACATATATTTGTATTGTATTTCAAGCAGAACGGCTAATATTAGCAGTTTGATTTTGATATACACATTCACCAGCAATCCACGTTGAGAGAACATCGAGATTATCATTTAGTAATAGAAAATCAGCATCAGCTTTGAAGTTCAGTATTCCTTTGTGTGACTGGACTCCTAGAGCTCGTGCAGGATGTAAAGTTGCAGCCTCAAGTGCTTCGACAATGGAGCACCCTACGACATAAATTAATTTCACTTTTAGTCACTTTTTCTTGTACATTATCTTGAAATAGAGGAAACTAAATCGCAGATACGAATAGATATTACTTAATTCGAATAAATGTGTGATTGCTATGTACGCAATAATATCTTTTTATGATTCACGTAAATTATCATGGTTACTAAAATAAATTCACTTAAATAGATAACTATGGTGATCTGACGTAATTTCGTATCTTGAAATACAATGATTTACAAGAGAAACAAAAAAATTTTTATCGAAATACCACATAAAACTCATTTCTTCGGTGAGAATTTGAATTTTTTTTTATAGATCTACCATAGTAATACGTGTTTGAGCAAGATTCTGAAGTAAGTATCTTGGGCAAGACCCTAGCTACTAGTTTCTTTTTCCACGTATGTGTCGTTGGCAAAATCGTGTATTAAGAAACCTATGTCAAGATTTTTATATGTCTTGCTCATGGTATCGTACGCAAGAATATCAAAGATATCTTGAACACGGTGCTATGAAAAAGTGTCTGACGCATTCCTTGCATCAGTATAACTTACAGTAGGTACTTACGCATAGCTTGCTCAATATCTGCTCAAGGCTCAAGGTCAATTTTAACCCTTGAGCAGATCTTGAGCAATCCATGCGCAACTATTTTCAACTATAGTCTTCTTCCAGAATTGAGTTATAGTCTGGGACGAATTTCTTGTGTCAGGCTGACACTAGGCTTGTAATTTAAATGTGGTCACAAGTATCTGCAGCAAGATACATACGTAGAAAAAGACATTAGCACCTATCGATTTTGAGAGAAGACTTGCTCAAGAATTTAAAAAGATTGTTACATGGGAAAATGATAATTATATTACAGAAAATATTTTATGTTGATTTGCCTTATAACGTGAAAGGGGGTACCGTGTATATTTAACATTATCTTGCCTACGTAAATTCAAATGAGTGTGAGTGACGCGCTCACACACATACCCATACATATAATCTATGTAGATACTACGAGAAAGGACTAGAACAATGGTCTTATGCTCGACCCCCGGGCTCCGTGACTCGAATCTCAACAATTATGGCTAACGCTCATGCGCGGAACATCGAGCGGGAGAGACGCCGGGCTAGCACGTGCCGGCAAAAACCAGTTGTTCTGGGGCACTCTGGGGATTTGCGAACTAAAACATTTTTCTGTGACCACGCTGCCTTTGCTATCATAACACGCATTGAATATTGCTTTCTTATCAACAATTATAAATTTACGGCTTACTGATCACTACTTATATTATAACGGGGTAAATTGAGTTTCATCATCAACCAAAATCGTGATTTTTCACGGTTGGTCATTTACCCTACCTGCAACCCCAAACGAGCATTCAATTAAGTTTTTCGACTTGCCGCCGGGCGCGCTAATTGGAAATGCTAATACGCGAGGCCCAATCATAATTAGGTAGAGGAGGAGTTTTCCGATCATTGCCGAAAATAATCGAGCGAAATTAATAAAACTGCAAGACTGCAACGAAAAAGAACATTGGTGACCGGAACGACCGGACTGAATAGACGTTCAACGCAGATTCGGCAGGACCGGGTAACTACCCAGACGGATGGACACGGAGAGCCAATGGGACTGGGCGGCCATCGAGACAAGACTTGTGACCGGAACGACCGAACCAGACGGACCTAAAGAGAAGCCAACAACATAGATGCCATTAACAAACGCTGTTAATTATATCAGGTAAATTTAATTAATTGTGACGGTTAAATATTGTGGAACCAAGCGATAAAAGAAAATCTAAATCGTACAAGATACCAGGCAGGTAGCCAGTACCTTTTATTACTAAGAACTGACTGCGTCTGAATAGCAGGTTGGAGAGTTCGAGTGTTTTGGTGAAAATAAGAATTGGATCCGAGAGAGAATTAACCTGAGTAGGAAAATTTGAGACAGCCCGGCTACCCCAGGCGTAAAATCTAATACACGGACTAGAGAGAAGACACGGACGAAGACAACTAATACAGAACGAGCGACGGAAAAGATTAACCGTAAATTGTAATAGGTATTCTGTTAAATATTCCAGGCAGGTAGCCGGAATATTTGTTAATTATAATACATAATTTAACGTCGTGTCCGCGAAGTATTGTCGTGTCAATTTAACGTGTAAAAAAATAACTGAAAAGCCGGACTCAACAATAATTAGCTTTGATATTTCCAGGCAGGTTATTTGTCACTCGCCGGAAAATTATTCTGGAATCTTCCAGACAGGTCGTGTAAAGCATCGCCGGAAAATCAATTGCGTTCTAGTCAAAATTTATCTAGTCATTCATATTAAGTTAAAATTAATTATGATGTAAATTAAATTAATAAATCAAATAAAATCAATTCATAAAATTATAAACGTTAAAAGTGTCGTGAGGTAAAACGTGGAAAATAAATGTTCAAGTTTTGAGTATTGTGATATCGAGGTCGTGATAAATTGTTAAGCGGTCATATAAAATAAATCCTAAAACCGGCTTAACAAAATTGTTGATAAAGGAAAGCTTAACGTTTATAAGAAATTAGTTATTGTAAGTTTATTAGTGATTTTAAAATGATAAATAATTAGATGGAAATTAATTTTAAATACAGAAAATAGGTTAATGGAATTTTATACTGATAAAAGTGAGTCAGTGAAAATCGTCATTATGGAAATTGTAGTAATTAAATAAGTTGTAAATAATTGTCATAAATTAGTGAGTAGTGTTAAAATCACGTAGAGGGTCCAGGGGACCGCGTGGGTATTAAAATTAAGGTTGTAGCCACTTAAAGGGTCTTGTCGACCGCGTGGAGTTCAGGTTAAGAAAAGTGTGTGTGTAAAATAGTCCAGGGGACTCAGCGTGAGTGTTTGTGTGATATAGCCAAGGATAGTTGGCTTCGTTAAGGTTTAAAAGATAAAAGATTTATAAAGGTTTAAGAAAGTTATAAGGTCCATAACATTATAGGGTTTTAATAAAGTTATAAGGTATAAGGTTATAAAGGTCATAAAGGTTCAAAAGGTTTATTAAATAAAAAGGTTAAAATTGTTAATTGAAATTATTATAATTATCTATAAATTATCCTTCCTCATCCTTCTCTTACAATTAAATAAATTACACCAACCCTGATTATCTAAGATCCGGCTCTGGGAGGTCGTTATCACCTCCAGTGGCGCCCTTGACAAAAGGACGACCAGAGTAACAGCATAGCCCTGTTATAATATTGGGTTCTGAATTTAACTAATCACTGAATAAATTTAATACACATAAACGAGTGAATATCAACGCTATTGTGGCTACTGTTGTAATAATAATTAAATAAATACATGCCAGGACTGGTTGGTGGTTGGGATATTGGAAAAATACGCATATTAAAAAATATAACAATATTTTTATTTGTCACAGCACATATCACTGGGTTACAAAATTAAATCGTTGATTTAATTTATTAATACTGTTAAATTGTCTCAGCTCATGAATACGTCAATAATTGAATGCAAATTAGAAAATTGAGCTCGAGTAAATAATTGAAATAATTAATTTGAATATATTTGAACACTGAGTTGATTGCAAAAAATGTCATGGAAAACAGTAACATAAAATCAGAGGTTACCGAGCGAAGTTAATTATTGAACACTTGAATTACTATTGTTAATAGCACAAAGTGCATAAATAATTGAGTTTATTAATTTATAATATTATTGATCACTTAATTTAATATATTTTATGAACACGTGGTAGCATGATTGCAGAGGCTACCGAGCGAGAATTTACTTTTAATTTTATTAAAATATTGAGCATGTTGATAATTAATTAATTATCAAATAGAGTCTTTCAATTTATATGAACACTAGATATAATTATTTATTAAATAAAAGGGCACCTGTGATGTCTTCCGTTTGAATAACCTCTTGAAAAACGTGGTCGATGATCACTGGAAGTCTTGAGTTTTTTATTAATTTATTTATGAGCTCTGGTGTTTACGATTACGAAAATAATCATATTTTTGTTGAGCTTGTTGATTACTTAATTGATTTTAATTATTATTTTCAATTAATTACTCGAGATGAGCGCAAAACGATACGATTTGTTGTAACACGTGTTATCACTTGAATGCTTATTGCGAAAGATAATGGCGGCCGTCTTCTCGACACGAAGCAGGAAAAAGCAGATGCGCATGCGCCGAGCTGCGCATGATCAAGTTTTAATTTATAAACGAGGCCCCAGTAGGTGCTGCCTCTATCTGCCGGAAGTGAAACTATATTTAAATTTAAATATAGTTTGATTACGCAACAGCTACATAACAACAATAGGCGATTGTCAATTTACAACATAGTGTCACTCAGCCATTCACTTAGCTACTAATCATTATTAATTACAAAATAATTATCATTGTGACAATTGCATTATTTTAGATAATTCCCACACTAGCAATTAATTAAATCAGTTAGTTCTCACACTAACATTCTTAAGGCGGTTGAGCTCACCTCTATTGCGTCTTAGCCCAAGACGTAATTATCATACATACACACACATATATCATACATTTACACGACCTTGTATTTGATCGAGGGGGTTTTTCTCAGTTCTTGCTGAGTTTTCCTCCTCTGGGGAAACAAACTCTTTCGTATCATCCCCAATATTATGTGATTACTTAATTACCTAACCTTAACATAATTTATTTATGACAACTTAATTATATAAAATAAGAATTACGAAAAAAAGTCTTAGTGATTATCTTAAAAAAAAATATTTTAAGTTTAATTTCTCAGATGCTGGTTTACGATCCGCTAAGATTTTAATAAAATATTAGTTACGTGATTCTAAATGTATAAATAAAGTTAAAAACAGCTAGCCAAAGATAGTTTTGCATTTCAAACATTAAAAATTAGTATATTACACATCTAGGGCAGTAAAGTAAGAAATATCTCAGATCACATGTAACCGAGGCGAAGCCGAGGTCAACAAACATGTGATCTGAGATATTTCTTACTTTACTTCCCTAGGTGTGTAAGATACTATTTTTCAATAAAACAAATCAGTTACTCAAAGAAAGAGATTAATTCTCTCAACTAAAGCACCATTCACAAATTACCTAAGCACTTTTCAGGAAGAATAGTGAACTTTTCCTCGCCTCCAGGCGGAAAGCGTCAACTTTCGTCCCGCTGTGCAATTATGTGTGTTCACTGTAGTAAGGGAGCATAACGAATTTTACGTAAGGTTTACTACAATAAATCAATCTATAATTCGGATAATATTTCTGCTCAATCATTTTCACGATGGATTTGATTTCCAACTTTCGAAGCTATAGTTTCTTGTCAAAAAGTCGACGTCAATTAGTTGAAATTAACTTAATGACAATCAGTCAGTAACTTCGCACTTTATAACTGATGACTATAGCTGCTTTTAATTTTTTCCGAAAGTTGGCGACAATCTACTGCCACAACTTGTGACCAAGTTGACACACCTGATTAGAAAATACGATTAATGATGATTAAGAATGTTTGAATCGTTTGAAATACTCATGAATCGTCAATTGATGATTGAAGAGTATTAAAAACGATTGAAATGTTTAATCGTTTTTAATTCTCATGCGGCACCAGAAATCGTAATATTATTTTACGATTAAAAACGATTCATGGCGATTAAAAATTTCTAATCATCCTGAATAATTTTTTATCCTCATGTGGGACCAGAAATTGTAATATTATTTTACGATTAAAAAAGATTTATGATGATTACAAATTTTTAATCATCACGAATCTTCTTAATCGTAAAATAATATTACAATTTCTTGTCCCACGTGAAGATTAAAAACGATTCATCACATATAACAATCTTTTTTAACTCTTGAGCAAGTCTGCTCTCGAGATCGATAGCTGGCTAATGTCTTTTTCTACCCTGGCGGTTTAGAATCACGGTGGAAACACGGTGGGTTTATTCCATTTTACCACTGTGATTACGCGATGTACTCACCGTGATTCCACGGTGACTTTACCACCGTGTATACACGGTGTTTCCACTGTAATTACTCGGTGGATACACCGTGGAACCACGGTGCTGAAATGACGATTAAAAGTTTTTAATGAACACGAATAGTTTTTAATTGTAAAATTATAAATAATCTTTTGATGATTAGAGATAATTAAATGTAAAAAACCATGATAATTATGAGTATTGAAGATGTTTAATTATAATTAAATTTTTAATTGTTTTTAATCATCACAAATCGTATTTTGTAATCAGGGACAAAAAGTTTCGCAAAAGCTTCCACAATCGTATCGCTTGCGACTTGTTGCATTTATAGACAGTAAGCTGACGTCAGCTCGCAGAATACCAACTTATTGCAATCAGCTCGGCAACAAGTTGCGACAACAGGTTGCTACCACGTTATCGTAGGCTTAGCTATCAAGAAATATTTATCAGATTTTGGTATTACCTTATTCCTATGCTTTTAGCGCTGTCACTTGATAAAGTCATTCAATAAAACAAAAGCGCTCATTGAGTAGATATTGGGAGAATCAGTAAATATAAATATTCATATCAGTGGAACTATTTAAAGTTTATGTTTCTTTAAGTGTTCTTCCAATTTGGCAGTTCTCTAAAGTTTACCGATTAAAATAATATAGCATAAAATAAATCGATGACTTATTTTATCAGCACGTTGTGATTAACAAATACATAATATCTTTTAAAATCACTCACAATTGTTTAATCTCAAAACTTATGATTAATTTCAAAAAGTACGTATTCTCCCTGATTAAGAAAAATAATCTGAAATGATTCAAAACAATTTGAAATAATTTAAAACACTTTGAATCAGCTAATATATATATATATATATATATATATATATATATATATATATATATATATATGGGTAATTCCATGTCAAATCGACCAATGGTTGGAATTGACCTCTTTTGATTTGGTCAAATTTTGGTCAGAAGTTTCCTATTACCATATAACACAATTCTGCCAAAGGAAAAAAATTTGAAAAATTTTCTTCAAAAGTTATACAACATTCGAAATTTCGCGATTTTTTCAGTTTTTCAACTTCATTCTTTCAATATCTCGAGAACTATAATAGTTACAATAATGATCCAAAGCTTTTTTTGAAAGGGATACTTGAGGCTATGAAACAAAAAATACTCAAAAAAAAATTTTTGAAAAATGACAAATTTGTCGAATTCGGAACTCTTGAGATTCGTCAAAAATGACGATCGACATTAAATTTTTGGCTCAATTTTTTTTGTATAACACCTTGTCCTTATTTTAAAGAATTCTGAAATTTTCAGAACTGTGTTTTTTTTTTTTTGCAAAAATATAAAATTTTGAATTTTATTAAAAAAAAATTTTTTTTTTCCTTGATTTTTTTGTTAAGTAAAGTTAAGCAATCACGTAATTGAGTGAATTTCAGCAGCAAAAATTTCACTTATTGTCATAATAATGTGAAAAAGAACATCATCGACGGTTATATTCTTATTCATTTGATATCTATCGACTGTACTTTTTGCTTTTTGAAAAATATGCTTACCCCCCTTTTACACCGGTTTTACTCCGCTTTTACCCCGGTTACCCCGCTTTAACACCGGTATTTTTAACACCGGTGAATTACTCCTCCTACACCGGTGTAATTTCATTTTTACACCGGGCGAAGTTAAAATGAGTCCATTTTTAACACCGCTCTTTTTACAGTGTAGTTTTATTTTCAGAGATTTCTTTTTTCCCAATGCTATACTATCTGACAAGATCTAATGGCCAATATTATATATATACTAGCTGACCCGGCAAACGTTGTTCTGCCATATATATTATTTCTAGGAAACATATTTGTAGTTCAATAAAAATAACTATCTACTATAAGTGTGCGGGGATTAACTTATAATCGAAATTGGTGTATTACCGTACGATGGACGGTGTGGCTCAATAATTTATAGATCAAATTGAATGGAATATAGTTTAGTGCCGGATAGCTCAACTGGTAGAGCACTCGGCGCGATACCGACATGGTCCGGGTTCGATTCCCAGTTCGGGCTATCTATATTTTTCTCAATTTATCTATAAATTGTCTTATTCAGAAGGTTTGCATGTTTCAGGTTTCCACTATATAAATTGGTGTATTACCGTACGATGGACGGTGTGGCTCAATAAGTTATAGATCGAATTGAATGGAATATAGTTTAGTGCCGGATAGCTCAACTGGTAGAGCACTCGGCGGGATACCGACATGGTCTGGGTTCGATTCCCGTATGAAAAAACCATATACTGTCGATAATATATAAAAAAAATATATTGTAAATAACTGAAAATATATGGCGGCAATATTATTAATATTGATTAATTTATGATTTATCATATATAATAATTTATACGTTTAATATTATAATAATCCATATCATTTATAATACACTACTGGAAAAAATTAAGGGATCAAAAAAAAATTCCAAATTTTTGGGCAAATTTCAACAGGCCGTAACTTCGAAAGAAATGGTCGTACAAGAAATCGATGAAAAAAGAAAATTGTAGCTCCAAGTGTCTAGTTTTTGGATTAGAAATTTAAAAATTTTTAACCTCTGCGGTTTTTGAGTAATCGTAGAAAAACCAGCAACAAAAAAATTTTTAAAATTTTTTTAGTTATTTTTTTTGGTCTACGGGCGTGGAAAAAATTTTTTTAGCTTAACCTCTATAAGGATCGGATACTTTGTTCATTTAGCTTTAATTTGGTTTTTTGAACACCTCGATACGTCCACTTCTCGCCGAGATATCGGTCTTCAAATGGAAAAGGATCCTTTTGTGTTTGATTATCGATATCTCAGCAACCAATGATCGCACAGAAAGTTAAAGGTGGGTTTCAAGAACTTGAATGAATTCTCCTTAACGACTAGCCATTGCTTTTCCAAAAAAAAAATTTTTTCTTATTGTTACATGAATTTGAAAATGCAACAAAAAAAGGGCTATTGGTGGTTTTTTGGAAAATCGAGCGCTAGATCGAAAATATTGAGGAAACCACTAATGTTAAGTGTGCCTTTTACAGTTCAATATGTCCACAAAAACCCTACAAAAAATCAAATTAATCCAGCCAGCCGTTTTTTTGTTTCACTCGATCGAATTTTTGAAAAAATTAAAGGATCACGTTTTTTGCTCTGAAAAGCTCATAATTTTTAAAAATGAGAAAAAAAATCGTTTTTCCTAGCTTTTTCCACATTTTTGCTCCAGAAAAAGCTTAAATTTAAAACAAAAAAAAATTTCGAAAAATAAAATTTTTTTTGAATTTTTTTCTCTTGAAAAGTTTAAGAGAATCATTACCGCCGGCATTAGCGTTATCCAAAGCGTACCACGTGGAGGTTGCGCGGTCGGATTTACGCTTCTCTGTGTGTGTGTGTGCGTGTGTGTGTGTGTGTGTGTGTGTATGGTCCTTCAGGAGAATTGAGACCCGGTGGCTCGTCAGTTCCACCGTATTTAATGACTCCAAACTCATTCTCTGAGGATTTTTATCAATTTAATACCGGGTATTACCACCCCTGTTTTCAATAACGGCTCTTAATCGTTCAGCCATGTTAATGCAGACGGTAATTTGAGGTTGCGGAATGGTATTCCAAATTTGCTGAAGCGCGCGCTCCAAGGCAGCTAAGTTCTGCAAATTTGGATACTCTCTGCGCAACCGACGGCCCATTATGTCCCAAACGTGCTCTATGGGGTTGAGGTCTGGGCTCATTGCTGGGTGTACCAACAATGTGATGTCATGCCGCTCAAGGAAGCGTCTGGTAATGTTGGCTGTGTGTGGACGTGCGTTATCTTGCATGAATATGAACGACCTCAGATGTTGTCGTCTGCGCAGAACAATGGGTTTTAAAATTTGGTCGATGTAGCGCCTAGCTGTCAAATTTTCGCGTACAATTACCAAAGGTGTTCTCCAATTTCGTGAAACGCCGCCCCACACCATGACTGATCCACCGCCGTAGGCGACGACTGGACGGACAAAGTTCTGGCGAAAACGTTCTCCACGACGGCGCCAAACGAGAGGACGTCGGTCGTTACCATGCAGATTGAAACGAGACTCGTCAGTGAATAAAACATTTGACCATTGCCTCAAGGTCCAATTCCGATGAGCGTTAGCATACGCTAAACGAGCTCGACGATGTCTTGCTGTCAACAGGGGTACACGATTAGGGTGTCGTGCGTGTAACCCAGTTTCACGGAGACGATTGATGACTGTTCGAGAGGAAATGTTTCGCACTTGATGCCGTCGTTGCTGTTGCTGTTGTCTGCGATTGGGGAAGTTTAGAGCAACAATATTCGCATTGACAAAAGGTTGTCGTCGAACTTCTCTGACAATTGCCCGATCATCGCGGGCATTAGTAACTCGACGGCGACCTTGTCCGGGGCGACGATTGTATTGGTTCGTCTCTTGGTATCTGGAATAAGCTCGAGATACGACGGATTGACTTACACCCATCCGGACAGCAACTGCATGTTGACTGTAACCTTCGTCAATAAGAGTTACTAACCGAGCAACTTCTACCTCTGATAAATGTCGTCTAACCATGATTGAAAATTAAAAAAGTAAAAAATTTTCAATTCTGACCAAAAAAATTAAAAAAAATTTCTTTTAGTGCAAAGTAATTAGTCTTGAAAAAAACTGTTAAATTAAGCGATTTGCTAAGGATTCGTAACAAGTAAAATAAAAAACAATGCGAAAAGCGTGTGAAAAAAAATCGAAATTCGATTGGGGGTATTAACTTTTTTTTTGAATTTAATTAAAAGGAGATCAGTAGAATCAAGGAATACAGCTGCGGAAACGCGTTAAAAATGATTGGGCGATGGTTTCTTAAATTTCCTTAACTTGTTTAAAAAAAAATTTTTACAAAAAAAACATTTTTTTTTCAAAAAAAATTTTATTTTTTGAAATTTTTTTTTTTTTTCGAAATTTTTTTTTGTTTTAAATTTAAGCTTTTTCTGGAGCAAAAATGTGGAAAAAGCTAGGAAAAACGATTTTTTTTCTCATTTTTAAAAATTATGAGCTTTTCAGAGCAAAAAACGTGATCCTTTAATTTTTTCAAAAATTCGATCGAGTGAAACAAAAAAACGGCTGGCTGGATTAATTTGATTTTTTGTAGGGTTTTTGTGGACATATTGAACTGTAAAAGGCACACTTAACATTAGTGGTTTCCTCAATATTTTCGATCTAGCGCTCGATTTTCCAAAAAACCACCAATAGCCCTTTTTTTGTTGCATTTTCAAATTCATGTAACAATAAGAAAAAATTTTTTTTTTGGAAAAGCAATGGCTAGTCGTTAAGGAGAATTCATTCAAGTTCTTGAAACCCACCTTTAACTTTCTGTGCGATCATTGGTTGCTGAGATATCGATAATCAAACACAAAAGGATCCTTTTCCATTTGAAGACCGATATCTCGGCGAGAAGTGGACGTATCGAGGTGTTCAAAAAACCAAATTAAAGCTAAATGAACAAAGTATCCGATCCTTATAGAGGTTAAGCTAAAAAAATTTTTTCCACGCCCGTAGACCAAAAAAAATAACTAAAAAAATTTTAAAAATTTTTTTGTTGCTGGTTTTTCTACGATTACTCAAAAACCGCAGAGGTTAAAAATTTTTAAATTTCTAATCCAAAAACTAGACACTTGGAGCTACAATTTTCTTTTTTCATCGATTTCTTGTACGACCATTTCTTTCGAAGTTACGGCCTGTTGAAATTTGCCCAAAAATTTGGAATTTTTTTTTGATCCCTTAATTTTTTCCAGTAGTGTATATGTGATTATATACAGGTAATATTGTATCAAAAATTATATGTCTGCTTTATATATTAATTTATAACGTAAAATATATGTTTCATATATCTTATAAATTAATTTATAATTTCAATATTATTATAATCCATATAATTTATAATATATGTAATTGTATACATATGATATTACATCTCAAATTATATACTCGTTTTATATATACACTTATAATTTCAATATTATAATAATTTCGATATTATTATACATAAATAATTTAAAGAATACACTCATACCAAAAATTAAAGGAACAAAAAAATTTTAGAAATTTTTTAGTGATTTTTGCAAGACTGTAACTTCATGAAAAGTAATCGTATCGAGACTAAAAAAAAGCATTTTATAGCTTGAAATCTCTAATTTTATATTTGTGCAAATATATATATTAGGGTGGCGCAAAAAAACCGACTATTTTTTTTTTTTCGATCTCGCATGAAAATTTGTTGGTTTACGATGTTTTAAGAAGCCTCTGAAAAAATCAGCTCGATAAAAAATTTGCAAGAGGTCGCTCACGAATTTTGAAAATATCAAAAATGATTGAAATTCGGAGTTTTGATTTCTAAATTTTTTCTTTCTCGTGGCAGCAATAGTTTATATTTGTAAAATCATAACTATGCTGAAAATTTCAGCCCAAAATTTAAATATTTAAACGGCGCTCAAGAATTTTAAATATTAACTAATAAAATGTAACTAATAATTTGAATTAGTTTTTGTATCGTTTTATAACTCAATTATTGTTATTTCAGTAAAATATAACTGTTGCATAACCAAAAATATACAGGACAGTCTTATACAATGAAATTTGGTAAGTTTTGAATAAGCGAAAAAACCTACAAATTGAATGAAAAAATAAAAAAGTATGTAAAAAACTTATTATTTCTATTTCTCGGGTTGTATTTCATTCATTGTCATGCAAATTGATGGTGAAAAAATCGAGAAGCTTTATTATTAATATTGAAGGGTCGCTCGAAAACGTCCAAGAGACAGCACTCGGAAACATTCAAAATTCTTGAGCGAGGTTTAAATATTTGAATTTTGGGCTTAAATTTTTAGCGTAGTCATGATTTCCCATATATAAACTATTACTGCCATGAGAAAGAAAAAATTTAGAAATCAAAAATCCGAATTTCAATCATTTTTGATATTTTCAAAATTCGTGAGCGACCTCTTGAAAATTCTTTATCGAGCTGATTTTTTGATTGGCTTCTTAAAACATCGTAAACCAACAAATTTTTATGCGAGATCGAAAAAAAAAAAAATAGTCGGTTTTTTTCGCGTCACCCTAATATATATAAACATAGATCTATATAAATATATATTTACATACATTTATACAAATATATGTGAACATATATTTATATAATTATATATTTACATGTATAAATATTATATGTCAGTCATATAATTAAATCATATATCTTATCATATAACTTAAAGTATAGTATAAAGTATTATAAGCAATATTTATAAGTTAGCATGTAAAAAAAATATATTACCGATATATATGTTGCAAATTATAAAATCATATAATATTTCGGCAAAATTTTGTATATGGCTCCATATAAAACTTCTTATAATTCCATATAATTTATCATATATTTTGAATTATACTGAAGCTCATATATTGCTTTTTCATACGGGTTCCCAGTTCGGGCTATCTATATTTTTCTCAATTTATCTATAAATTATCTTATTGAGAAGGTTTGCATGTTTTAGGTTTCCACTATATTTAAAAATTGGTGTATTACCGTATGATGGACGGTGTGGCTCAATAAGTTATAGATCGAATTGAACGGAATATAGTATAGTGCCGGATAGCTCAACTGGTAGAGCACTCGGCGCGATACCGACATGGTCTGGGTTCGATTTCCAGTTTGGGCTATCTATAGTTTTCTCAATTTATCTCTAAATTGTCTTATTGAGAAGGTTTGGATGTTTTAGGTTTCCACTATATTTAAAAATTACCATTTTCCATTCAATTTGATCTATAACTTATTGAGCCACACCGTCCATCGTACGGTAATACACCAATTTATATAGTGGAAACCTAAAACATGCAAACCTTCTTAACAAGACAATTTATAGATAAATTGAGAAAAATATAGATAGCCCGAACTGGGAATCGAACCCAGACCATGTCGGTATCGCGCCGAGTGCTCTACCAGTTGAGCTATCCGGCACTATACTATATTCCATTCAATTTGATCTATAACTTATTTAGCCACACCGTCCATCGTACATCTAGCGGGGATAACTAATCGATTGATAGTTAATCAGTTATCGACCGGCGGAGGCGGAAGATCAAAAGACCAAAAATTATTAAAAATAAAAAAAAATAAAAATCGCGATGGAAAAATAGGGGTTGATCGTAGAGGGTTGAAAATTTAGGGTTGTATGTATTTTTTAATGCTGTATCATAGAAAAATAAAAAAAAAACTTTATCTAAAAATTAAAAAAAAATAATTTAGGAGTGGACTACCCTTAACATTTAGGGGGATGAAAAATAGATGTTGTCCGATTCTCAGACATACCCAATATGCACACAAAATTTCATGAGAATCGGTCAAGCCGTTTCGGAGGAGTTTAACTACAAACACCGCGACACGAGAATTTTATATATTAGATATATTTATATTTATATTAATTTATTTATTTATTTAGACCGACTCAATTATTAAAAAAGTTTCACTTCTATTGTGACCTTATGTCTGTGAGGGTTCCTTGTTTTTTTTTAACAGGGGTTATTAGATATTTTCGGCTGGATTTTTTTTCGGGAACAAAATCTCTAAATACAAAACACAGACCGCACTTTGATGCATTACTGTCTAATCTAGCGAAGTGCACTTTAATTGTTTCATAATATTCGTTTGTTTAAGAGAAAAACTCAGCCAAAGTTTCCATTTACTGTACAAGTACAATAAAGATAGTACCGTTTGTGGACTTAAGTGTAATAGAGAGAAAAGTGTGAACCCCTGTTAATAAAATTCAAAAATTCATATTTTTGCAAAAACAAAAAACACAGTTCTGAAAATTTAAGAATCCTTTAAAATAAGTACAAGGTGTTATACAAAAAAAATTGAGCTAAAAATTTATTGTCGATCGTCATTTTTGACGAATTTAAAGAATTTAAAATTTGTCAAATTTGTCAATTTTCTAAATTTTTTTTTTTGAATACTTTTTGTTTCATAGCCTCAAGTATCCCTTTCAAAAAAGCTTTGGATCATTATTGTAACTATCATAGTTTTCGGGATATTGAAAGAATAAAGTTGAAAAACTGGAAAAATCGCAAAATCTTGAATATTGCATAACTTTTGAAGAAAAATTTTCAAATTTTTTTCCTTTGGCAGAATTGCGTTATATGGTAAGAGGAAACTTCTGACCAAAATTCGTCCAAATCAAAAGGGGTCGATTCCAACCATCGGTCGATTTGACATGGAATGACCCATATATATATATATATATATATATATATATTAGGGTGGTCCTTATTCAGGTGATGTTCGAATTTTTTTTCACGATAGTCCTAAATCGGTTCTAAATCTATAAAAAAAAATTCATTGCAAATTTTAGCTCTTAATTTTAATATTAAATGGAAATAACACGGGAAAAGTTCTGTTAATAATTTAAAATTTTTGTTCATCATGAAATAATGAACAGATTATATCGACCAATAATAATTCTTATAGAAAATTTAACGCTCTACAAAAAAGGTTTCTTATGATTTTTCGCTATCTTGACTGGTTCAAAAGTTATTCGAGGTCAAAATCAAAGTTCTAGTCAATTTATGGTTTTTTCCATTTTTATCGTCATTTGATAATTCAAAAATGAAAAAAGGGTTATAATTTTTAATCTCGATAGTTTTTTTTCAGAAAACTTGCAAGGTGATCGAGACCCTAAAAGAATAATTACACTAATTTTCTTTTATTCTTGACCTGCCGTATGTTTTAACTGTTTTCTAAATTTGGAGATACATCAAATATTTTTGATAAGTTGTTAAAAGATTTTATTTTAATTGGTAAAAATATTGATAAAATCTAGTTTCAAATTCAAATTTTAGGATCAAAACATTTTAGAAACTGATTATGCTGCCATCTATGAGATTTTATTTTAACTTTTTACATCAAAATTAATTATAAAATGTCCATAACCTATATTTATTATCTCAACTCTATCAAAATCATATACAAACGTTTACTAATGCTAATGCTTTCTCGTTATTTAATTTAATCTATAAATTTAATCCATTTGATTTCAAAGTGATCAGAAAAATATGGAGCTTTCCCGTTTACGTCAAAACATTTTTTTAATTGGCGATGTTGACGTTCAAATAGTGGGTAATAAATTACCATCGAAAATGCAAGCTTTGAAAGTGTTTTTTTTTTCATACACGTAATTTAAATGCTTCTATCCCAGAAAGTATTGCTGCAGTCATTGATGAAATTATTGCGTTTTGGAAAAAAGCTCGAATTCCTGTTCAAGATGTGCAAAGATGCCGAGATAAACTGAAAACATTGTACGATGAGTGGCGCATACTTGTCAAACACAAAAATCGGACTGACGTGGCTGTAAAAAAACAAAATGAATTTGTATGTTCATTGAAAAAATTATTTGCCATTGCACCGTCAAATGTATTTGATGATATCGATGGAAATTCTAAAGAATTCTTGATTAATCAAAGATCAAATGAACGCATTGGTTTTATTGCAAATATTAAAACGAAATATGATGACGATGATAATGATAATGAATTGAACAAAAAAATCCAGTTTGAAAAACAAAAAAAAAAGAGTGAAGAAGAAAAAGCATTATTGGGTAAATTATAAGAAACAAATAATCAATTAATTTTTTATTCTTTATTAACGTAAAGATTCTTTTCGTCATATTAATATCCTTATTCGTTTTAGACAAAAATGTTGAATTTTTATCTAGCCAAGAAAGTGCTCTATCTGCATCGAGTGGAGAAGTATACTTTTCAAGTACTACCAGATTATCAGAATCAAAAAAAACGAGAGGAAGTTATGATATTCTCAGCGAAAGAGTTGTAGCTACTTTAGATCGGTGTAAAGTTAGTGACAGAGATGCTGTATTTATAATAACAGCTATCTGCTAGTCGCTTATTGATATGAACCTACTAGATGTGGATATCAACTCTTTGATTATCAATCGATCATCCATTCGAAGACATCGACAAACTCTGCGTGAGTCAAAATCAATAGAATTAAAAAAACACTTCCAAGACTTAAAGTTATCATCTATCGTTGTACACTGGGACGGAAAATTATTACCAAATTTGTTGAATACCGAAACTGTTCATCGATTACCAGTAATAATCACTTCGGAGGACAAAGAAATTATGTTAGGTGTACCAACGAGTGAAGATGGGACTGGAATGGCACAAGCTACTATTGTTTACGAAACATTACTTGATTGGGGATTTGACACATCTGTTAAAGCGATATGCTGTGATACCACTCCTTCAAATTTAGGCATTCGAAATGGTGCTGCTGCATTGTTAGAGAAACTGTTAGAGAGGGATTTATTATGTCTTCCGTGTAGGCATCACATTTTCGAAATTGTCCTAAGATATGTATTCGAAGCTGTTTTTCCGAATACTGTTGGCCCTAATGTTCCACTCTTTATTCGATTTCAAAAGCAATGGGAAGCTTTAAATAAATTGAATAACAAAACAGGATTAGATGATCCGAAAAATGAGAACGTGTTAACAATAGAAAAAATCGGGTCTATAAAAACTTTTGCCACTGACGTTCTGACAACAAAGCTGCCTCGTGATGATTACAAAGAGTTTTTGGAGCTTACTCTAGTCTTCGTTGGTGTTATCCCAAAAAAATTTAGTTTTCGTAAGCCAGGAGCTTGCCATCATGCACGATGGATGGCAAAAGCTATTTACGTACTAAAAATGTACCTGTTTCGTGAACAATTATCTTTGAAAAAAGGTGAAGAAAATAAACTTCGACAAATATGTGTTTTTGTGACAACTGTTTATGTTAAGGCTTGGTTTACATCATCTAATAGTGTAAAATCCCCGTACCATGATCTACAATTTATAAAAGAGCTAAACAACTTTAAAGTGATTAATAGTAATCTTGCTACTGCAGCAATTAATAGATTTATGAATCATTTATGGTACTTATCGCCAGAGTTAGCGATCATGGCAATTTTTGATGAAGATGTTCCACTAGAAACAAAATTAAAAATTGTGGCTAAGGTGCATACGGGAAGAGAAAAAATTCTAATCGATGCTATTCCGGAAGACGACCAGGATTAAACAAATGAAAAATTTAGCGTAAAACGCTTTCAAAGTACGAGTATAAACGATTTATTGCATAACGATATCGACTTTTATGTAACCGCAGAATCGATCAAATTTTTTGAAAGGTTTGAGTTACAAACAGAATTTTTACAAATTAATCCTTCTGAATGGGCTGATAATGAAAGTTATAAAATTGCATTACGATTCGTCGAAAAACTATCGGTTGTGAATGACTGTGCTGAGAGAGGAGTTAAACTAGTGCAAGATTTTTGTAAACATTAGACTAAGGATGAAAAACAAATGCAATATGTATTAAAATTGGTTAAGGATCATTGTCAAATGTTTCCTAACGCGCTAAAAAAAACTAATGTAACAACTTTATGAAAGTATCTATGATTAAAGGAAAAATGATAATATTGGTACTTTTTTCGATTCATTGTAATTTTGATAATCACTGTTTTTAATTAAATATTACTTTTCTTTCAGAAAATACGTCAAGGTCAGAGAAGTCGTCTGAAATATGAATAATAACCCTTTTTTCATTTTTGAATTATTAATTGACGGTAAAAATGGAAAAAACCATAAAATTAACTAGAACTTTGATTTTGACCTCGAATAACTTTTGAACCAGTCAAGATAGCAAAGAATCATAAGACACCTTTTTTGTAGAGCGTTAAATTTGCTATAAGAATTATTATTGGTCTACATAATCTGTTCATTATTTGATGATGAACAAAAATTTTAAATTATTAACAGAACTTTTCTCGTGTTATTTCCATTTAATATTTAAATTAAGAGCTAAAATTT
Organism: Microplitis deprimator; assembly: GCA_964016945.1. Classification (NCBI taxonomy): domain Eukaryota; kingdom Metazoa; phylum Arthropoda; class Insecta; order Hymenoptera; family Braconidae; genus Microplitis; species Microplitis deprimator. The sequence goes on along the minus strand of OZ024712.1, from coordinate 11,323,181 downwards.
GGCATGAATTTTTTTTTATAGATTTAGAACCAATTTAGGACTATCGTGAAAAAAAATTCGAACATCACGTAAATAAGGACCACCCTAATATATATACTAACGCAAAAAATTAAAGGAACAGAAAAATTTTATAAATTTTTTAACAATTTTTGGATAGCTGTAACTTTGTGAAAAATAACCGTATCGAGATTTAAAAAAAAGCAATTGATAGCTTGAAATCTCTAGTTTCGGCGCATTTTTTAAAAAATTCTTTATGAGCTCCGGTTATTGCGCAAACATGAGAAATACCGCGAGACAAAAAATTTCTAAATTTTTTTTTTTTCCGAAGAGTCCACGGACCGTGGAAAAATTTTTCCAACTAAACCAATGCATAAGTCATTTAACAAATTTATTCAGCTTCAATTTGGCTTGTTTCTTTAACTTCGTGGGACGACTTGTCGCAGAGATATCAGCCTTCAAACAAAAAATGATCCTTTTGGCTTTGATCATTGATATCAAGGGTACCAATAATCCCACAGTTAAATTGAGGCTGGCCTTAAAAACGAATAAATTCCCTACAAGACCCTCTCATCGTTTCCTGAAAAAAAAAATTTATTTTTATTTTTAACATTTATTAGAAGTAAGTACGAAAAAATGACTTTTATTGGTTTTTTAGTAAATCAACCGTTACTCTGTAAATATCGATGAAAAGACTAATGTTGACAGGGACTTTATTAGCTTAATGTACCCCCAATAACCCGGTAAATTTTCAAATTGATCTACCGAACCTTTTTTTGGGGGTGATCGATCAAAGTTTTGCTAAACAATTTAAGAAACAAGTTTTGTTCTTTTCATCGTGTAATCATAATCAAAATGAAAAAACAATTTTTTTTTTCTGGTTTTTCATCTTTGCGTTAGTTACTCAGTAAATGTAAGAGAAAAAGAGAAAAAACAAAAAAATTCCAAAAAAGTCAAAGAAAACAAAAAAATTGAAACTTGTTTTTTGTGGTCGAAAATTTTCTTCCAACATTTTTTAGAAATTTTTCGTTTTTTCTCTTTTTCCCTCACATTCACTGAGCAACTAACACAAAAATGAAAAAACAGAAAAAAAAAATTGTTTTTTCATTTTGATTATGATTACACGATGAAAAGAACAAAACTTGTTCCTTTAATTGTTTAGCAAAACTTTGATCGATCACCCCCAAAAAACGGTTCAGTAGATCAATTTGAAAATTTACAGGGTTATTGGGAGTACATTAAGCTAAAAAAGTCCCTGGCAACATTAGCCTTTTCATCGATATTTACAGAGTAGCGGTTGATTTTCTAAAAAACCAAAAAAAGTCATTTTTTGTACTTACTTCTAATGGATGTTAAAAATAAAAAAAATTTTATTTTTTTTTTCAGAAAACGATGAGAGGGTCTTGTAGGAAAGTTATTTAAGTTTTTAAAGCCACCCTCAATTTTACTGTGCGATTACTGGTACCCTAAATATCGATGATCAAAGCCAAAAGGATCATTTTTTGTTTGAAGGCTGATATCTCTGCGACGAATCGTCCCACGAGGTTAAAAAAAAGCCAAATTGAAGCTAAATAAATTTGCTAAATGACTTATGCATTGGTTTAGTTGGAAAAATTTTTCCACGGTCCGTGGGCTCTACGGAAAAAAAAAAAACAAATTTGGAAATTTTTTGTCTCGCGTTATTTTTCATGATTGCGCAATAACCAGAGCTCTTAATAAATTTTGATAAAAATGCGCCGAAACTAGAGATTTCAAGCTATGAAATGCTTCGTTTAAAATCTCGATACGATTATTTTTTTACGAAGTTACAGCCTTCCAAAAATCATTAAAAAATTGATAAAATTTTTCTGTTCCTTTTATTTTTTGCGTTAGTGTATGCATATACACGTAGCATGGATTAAATCTTTTTTTTTAATCAGGGCTGTACTATCGCCTTCAATAATGTCAGACCTTTTTTAAAAACACTGTGAAATAAACATGTGTTTTAAACATCTACTGAGACACAAGTCATGAATAAATAATCGAAAAAAAAAAAATGAGTTCATATAAAAAAAAGGCCATTCGGCAGCCGAAATGGAAGGTAGATTTTTCAATTAATTGATATAAAGAAATAGTTTTATACATACATATCTTGTTAGTGTATAGTCATGATATGAAATTAGACTCGTTTTCTAGGAGTGAGGGTAAAAAAAGACAACGATTATTATTGATAGAGAACTTCAGATAGTTGATTTGACATAACATTATACAGGTAATGTACCAAACTAACCTTCACATAAATAAAGTATTGAAAATTTAATTAGTATGAGATCATAATTGTAATCGCTGTTACCATGACAAGCCCAGTTAAAATAACAATAATACTTTCAAAATATAAAATAGCTGTGAAATTAACAGGTTATTTTGTTTACAATAAAATACACGTGACAAAATTGTATTATAATGGGACAAACATAAGTTATGTGGAATGAAAACCATATTTTCAACATTTTTGATTTCATTAAAAAGTTCAAGGGTATCAAATTATTGGAAGAAATAGTCAAAACATAAAGCTTAAGGTCATTAATGCGAGATTATTAGTCACGCTTTAAAATACTTTTTGCAGAAATTATCTATGAGTTGTAGTTTTAAAGTTATATGAGCTTTAGCGTTGATTAAAAACTGATTTTTACGAAAAATCATGAAAATTTCAAACAGCCATAATTTCAAAACTATTCGAGGGATTCAGCCCATCTTCGAACCTGATCAAGGTAATCACACATAGAATAAGTGTAGGAAATTTCATTAAGATCGGATAAGAATTGTAGACGCAATCGTGTCCTCAAAAGTCGGTTCTATGACATAAATATATATATATATATATATATATATATATGGGATATAATATACATATATATATATATATATATATATATATATATATATATATATATATATACATATATAAATTTTTCAACGAGTGGTATTTTTGAACTCTACTCAACTAATTATGATAGTTTATGACGAAATCCCTTGTAAAATCGACCATGAGGACAAATACAATAGTTAGATTTTTAAAAAAATCTACCTAAAAAGGCCATTCGGCAGTCGAAATGGAAGATAGATTTTTCAGTTAATCGATATAAAAAAATAGTTTTATACATACATATCTTGTTAGTGTATAGATACATGTTAGTGTATAGTCATGATATGAAATTAGACTCGTTTTCTAAAAGTGGGGGTAAAAAAAGACAACGGTTATTTTTGATAGAGTAGATAGCTAAATTGTATTATAATGGGACAAGCATAAGTTATGTGGAATGAAAACCATATTTACAACATTATTTTATTTCATTAAAAAGTTCAAGGCTATCAAATTATTGGAAGAAATAGTCAAAACATGAAGCTTAAGGTCATTAATAAAAGACTATTAGTCAAGCTTTTAGATACTTTTCACGGAATTTGTCTATAAATATTAGTTTTGAAGTTATATGAGCTTTAGCAGTGATTAAAAAATGATTTTTACCAAAAGTCGTCGAAATTTCCAGCAGCCATAATTTCAAAACTATTTGAACGATTCAGCCCATCTTTGAACCTGATCAAGGTAATCGCCTATAGAATAAGTGTTAAAAATTCCATTAAGGGGTTACATGGGTTTCGTGGGTTCAAAAAATCGATTTTTTATTCTTTGGCTTATTAATTTCTACAACATCTCAAGAATATTGTCCTAAATTTTCAAGTCGATCCGAATAATAGTTTTGGAGATACAACCTTTGGAAGGTGTGCGCTCCAAGTCAGGTATAGAAAGGTCAGCGCGCCTCAGGTATAGTGAGCAGCTGCTCGTCTATTGTTTGTCTGTCATTGTTGTATATTACTTTCACTTCCTAAGGAAAACTAGTTTGAAATATTTTATTTGGTGATTACTTCTTGAAGGACGAGGTTCATTTGAGGTTATCTCAAGTTTCTATCATATAATTTATTAAAAACGTGGTTTTATTTGTGGTTATCTAGTGTCATTTGTGAAGTTGATAAACAATGCATAAAATTTCAAGAAAACAGTTAACCCTTGGAGCTCGTAGAAAAGATAGACCGAGAAAAAGGAGACAGTCCTTTAATCCTAAAGATCCGGAAACTGATGATAGTTCCTTCACGAGCACCTCAGCAAAAAAATTAAAAGGTGATGATAAAGAGCACGTGCCAGAAGAGGATACGCTCCAATATTCAATCATAGATTTTGCCTTGGTTTTCTCAACTCTCTCATCGTTTGTGCGGTGTTCTAACATTATTGACGATGAAGATGAAGATCAATTGTGTAATGGTAAAGTACAATTTAAGTAATGTTCGAAATTTGGTCTGGGATATAAAATCGTAGTAGAATGTGAACGATGTGATTCAAAATATATTTTATCTTGTCAAAAAATCGGAAGAATGTATGAATTAAATCGCCGGTTCATTTTTGTTATGAGAATATTGGGCTTAGGGCTCGCCGGATGCAAGAAATTCTGCGGTTTGATGGACATAAGCAGTTCATTTTTAAACCAGTCTACATACGATTTTTATATTGATAAAATACATGAGTGTATTGAGACAGTTACTCAGACTCTATTCTCATCTGCTGCTGAAGAAGAAAAACAATTTACAAATATTGAAAACGATTTACAAGATACGACAGATGTGAGTGTTTCCGGTGACGGTACCTGGAAGAATATTGCGGCATTGGTCGCTGCTTGTATCTTCAATGGAGGAACATCAGCTTTATTATTGATTATGTATGGTATGGATTTCAAATTAGGCCGAAACTCCTACGAATATGCCCGAATTTCGGATGAAAACCGTGTGTGCGCAGCCGAAAAAAAATCTGCGAACGAGACTCGCGAAGCCAGAATCCGTCATCGACAGGAGCAAAAGGATGCCCTGGACATTGCAACTGCTGCAGGATCTTTACTTTATGGCCCAGGAATCAACGATTCACTGTAAGTTACAAAAAACATTTTTTTTTCCACTTTTATTGTTACTCAAAACTTTAAACGCGTTTTTCTCGGAACCGTGTTTTCAAAGTCGGTTGTCAAATATTCTCGGAAACTACTCAACCGATTTTGATGAAATTTTACACAGGTGTTCAAGATACAATTTACTCGTGCTTGGACGAAAGATTTTTTTTTTTTTTCAATTACAACTATTTTAAAAAAAACAAAATGTCAAGCAAATTTGACCGAAATTTTCATTTTTTTGGAAAAATGTCTGCCAAAATTCCAATTTTTACTTTTTTTTTCTTTCCTTCGTTCAAGCACGAGTTTATGGTCTTAACTAAAACACTTATCTTTTTTTTTTATTTTAGATGATTTTGTCAGGAGTTATGCTGACAACGCGGATGCACCTTTTTTCCGAGGGGTCACCGGAAATGACGTCACAATGGAGGTTTTAATTTTTTTTTTTTTTTGAAAATTTCAGAAATTATTCTTTAAATATGTATTTATAAGACAGAAAAAAGTTTGAATTAAATAAATAATTTTTTACATAGAAAAAAAAATATTGAAAATAGGCCTTTTTTTACCCGATGAAACCCATGTAACCCCTTAATTGATTTTGACGTTAAAAGTATCATTCACTGCAGTTTTTTAATCACTAATATTAACGAAAAAAAAAAAAAAAAAAAAAAAAAAAACCATTATTGATTAGTTCAAAAAATTTAGATTTTATTAGAAAAATAAATTTTTTGCGATTCTGTTGACAGCGGTATCTTTGAACGAGTTAACCGATTGAGACGGTTAAGGTGGCAATCGACGCGTTTTATTGAGTTTTACAACTGATCAGATTTTGAAATTGATTTATCGAGTCGTTTTTGAGAAATTTCTAAAATACTAAAAAAAATTTTTTTTTTTAATTCTTTCGACAACGGTTTCTCTTAAAAGAATTAACCGATTTTTATGGTTGAGGTGGCATTCGACGCAACTTATGAAGCTTCAGAGCCCAGTTGATTTTGGAATCAATCCATCGAGTACATTACAAGTTATCCAAAAAAACAATTCTGAAAAAAGTTTATTTTTGGAATATCTCTGAACGAGAAGTACCGATCAAGCTCAATTTTTTTTCAGCTTTTAAATATTGACAAGCCGCGTCGAGTGACACCTTGACGATCAAAATCGGTTCATCCGTTTAAAAGTTATAGATATTTACATACGTACGTACGTACATACATGCATACATACACTCGGACATCATCTTGAAATTAGTCAGAATATCTTCCTAGAACCTCAAAACGTCAATATCTCTTAGAAATTCGATTTTTGAAAATCGGACTGAAACCAATAACTTCCCGAATTTTTGAAAATTTGCAATTTTCTTAGCGGGAAGTTAAAAAATTATATATAATTATATAAACTATATATAATTAAAGCTCTATACAATGTATTAAATAAATTGTAAATTTTTGTTCATATAGTAGAAACTTTGTACTTTTTATTACAATAATTTTTTTTTTTTGTGAGTCCAAGTTTAATTTCTAAGAACAATTATTCATGGAAGCATTGATAATAAATATTTTTGTCATTATGTTATATAGAATATACTACATTACCACCAAAAAAGGAACTTATCACTCTGTCAAATAACAGAGAAGTACTCGTGCCAAAATTGCTTCCAACATTTGAATATAACGCTTTTGAAATAAGTTTCTTACCAGGGACACTACAACTGGTGGGCGCGGTCTCGTGGCGAGCATCAAACTACTTCCGCTGCTGCTTATAGCACCGGTGTCTTCTCTTTCCTACATATATACATATATAACTTTACTCCCAAGTCATTTTTCTCTTAGTTTAAGCATTTTTTTCTTGGTTGGAGCATACAAAAATTTTTGCCTTTAAAAAATAGCACTTATTCCGAGAAAATTTATTGTTTTCAAACAAAAAAATATAATATTGCTTCAAAAAACTAACACATCTTTCTTGAAAAAAAAAATATTTAGAAAGAAAAACTTAAAACAAGTAAAAATTTTTTTGTTCAAGCATAAAAATATGTAGACTTGCGGAAAAAAAAAAAATTGATTCAAGATATTTATTTACTAGGTGCAAGAAAATTTCAATCTTCTAAATCGTTAAAAAAAATTTCTTGTATCAAGATTAATTTTCTTGGTTCGAGTGAACTGTATTACTTTGTAAAAAATAACATGTAGAAAGGGAAATAATTTACATAAAAGACTCTATCACATTTTAAGATAAGTCTGATAGTTTTGCCGAAAGTCAAATAATCCTAAAATGTACTATGAATCCAACTGTATGACCTTGAATAACTTCAAACAATTATAAGAGATCTTTTTTTTAGAGCGTTCAATTTTCAACACAAGTATTCATTGATTTTTCTGATACATTAATTCCCTGGTGAGTGATAAAATTCTAAATTGTAAAAAAAATTTTTCCTATGTTATTTAAGTCGGAAATCAAAAAATGCGACGGGTTACCTCAAAAACTTAAATTTAAGAGCCGATCTTCTGACAGAATTTTTATTTCGACATATTTCATCAATTTCTGGTGGTGCCAAAAAAAAAAAAAAATGTTTTTCGGTACACTCTAATTTTTATATTATAAAATAAGTCCAACTTTTAGTATTGATTACTAATACATTTTCCATTTATCTGATGTTCTTGTAAATTATAACTACGTAGAAAAAACAGTTAACTCGAATCCGGAAAAATCTGGAAATTCAAAATTATCTCGCACCAAATAATTAATTATCTTGAGTCAGAATTTGTATTTTCAAATCGACATATTTTCATGCTTAAACTATGCATTAAGTTTAGTAATATTACAATGCAAGTCTTGTAATTTTATTAAGCAATGTATATTGGAAATTATTTGTAATTTAATGTACTGTATTAAGTATACAGTAAATCAAATTACAAATAATGTTTGTCAATGTTAATAACTTTTTATTGGAAACTAATCAACGGTGTGGTAAAATTAAAAAACGAGTGAGAAAAATAAAAATTTTTGGCGAAATTACAGTGGGTTATATAATTTACAAGTCAGAGTTGTAAAAATACTGAAAATATTCGTAAACTTTTAATGACTTTATTGTAATTTCAGTAACAATTTTTTTTTGTAAATTTATAAAAAATTGTAGTAAATTAAATTATAAACAATGTTTGTAAATATTAAATACTTTTAATTGGGAACTAGTCAACGGTTCGGTAAAATTACAAGACGTGTAAGAAAAATAAAAATTTTTGGTGAAATTTCAATGGGTCCTGTAATTTACAAGTCAGAGTTGTAAAAATACTGAAAATGTTTGTAAACTTTTAATGACTATATTGTAATTTCAGTTACAATTTTTTTTTGTAAATTTACAAAAAATTGTAGTAAATCAAATTACAAACAATGTTTGTAAACTTTAAAAACTTTTTATTGGGAGCTGATCAACGGTTTGGTAAAATCACAATACGTGTAGGATTACTACATAAAGATAGTAAACACCAACTTATCTTGGTAGGTTTCCTAACACGTTTTGGTAGATTACTCGAATTGTATTGTATATTGTATTGACAACACACTGATTTGTAATTTTACTCATATTTTGTTTTATAAAATATTTGTAATTTTACAAAAATATTTAACAGTGTATATATATATTTATATTTATATTAATTTATTTATTTATTTAGACCGACTTAATTATTAAAAAAGTTTCACTTCTATTGTGACCTTTCCTGTGGAAAAGGTCTTATAAAATCTCATAAAAAAAATTGGCTATGAGAAAACGATCAGTATTTGTCCGCGAAAAATCTCAAAAATTCTTATACAATTATTTTCTCATAGATGGTGCATCGAAAAAAATTTTTTTTTAAAATTCTCATTTAAATGATTAGAATCTATAAGAAACAGAAGCTGTAATTTTGTGATTATAAGTATTTATAAGTATTCGAAAAATGTAAAGTTTACAATTGCGTAGATTTTGGAAATGAATAAGATTGTATGAGACGATTTCTGAAGTAATCATATAAGATTTGATACTGATCGAACAATGTGAGTACAGTAATTTTCCATATAGTAACGAAAAAATTTATGAAATTAATTAAGTTACAGTTTCTTTAGTATTGATTAAGGTTTATATGCTAAATTATTGAATTATTTAGCATGAATTCAAAAAGTTTTTATTATGTATACTCAATAATATTTTTATGAGTATTTACGCGGAAAAACCTCAGCAATCTATTAAATATTAAAGTCATGATGTATTATAGGATATACTATAGTACAACCCAAAAAGGTAGTTGTCGCTCTGTCAAATGACAGAAGGGTACTCGAACAAAATCGTCTTGAAATTTCGAATATAACACTTCTGAAATAAATGTCTTAACAGGGACACTATAAATCGTAGGTGCGATCTCGTGGCGAGCACCGAACTACTCCCGCTGCTGCTGCCTAGCACCGGTAACTTTCCCCTTCTCCATATCTCCGAACAGTTAAAATATTCAAAGTACAAGAAAAAGTGATTATATTAGTATTTTTGGTGTAAATTCTTATAAAAAAAAATAAAGTTAAGCAATTATTTTTGAATGAATCTGATAAAATTAATATTTTATGTGAATGGAAATTATTCATAAAATCTCATAAGTACTCCATAATATTTTATGAGTAATAGCCTTATAACTAAAACTTACAAAAACTCATAAATCACATAGCTTTTAAATTAAAATTAAATTTTTTAAGTTTTTACAAGTTAATTCGATTATAGATTTTCTTACTAATTCTCATAAAATTTTTATGAGAAAAAGGTCTTTATTTGTCCATGTGATTCCTGATTCAGTCTCATAAAATTTCTAAGAAATACTTGTTAAATATTTTCTCATAAAATATGATATATATTTTATGATATTCAATAAGATATTATCTCCTAGGATAACTTTTATTAAAACTTATAAATTTTAAAAATTTTGTATAAAAAAAAAATCTTATTGAGATTTTGTAAGTATTATAACATCGGAATTCGCCTGATCAATTCTTATTGAAGATACATTAGAATAAACTGTAACAATCTTATAGAAGTGAAAGTACTTATTCAATCTTATAATCGTTGGCGGAATTCGAGTCACAAAATCTCATAAATTGAAAAATCTTACTCATTCTTTTAAAAATCTAGTACGGAAATCATGATGGGAAAACATTAAAAGCTTTGACTCATAAATTCTCATAAGAATTCATATGAGAATTTTTTTAAATCTCATAGATATTTTCGAAGCTCATAGATTCTTATAAAAAATATTCAATATCTTATCAAAATTTATGAGAGCTTTTCCACAGGGTTATGTCTGTGAGGCTCACTCGTTTTTTTAAAAAGCTTTCAGATCAACCTTATAGAAAGTCGATAAGTTATAACATTCAAAAAATATTGAAGAAAGAATAAGTAAAAATAGGGTATATCTTCGAACTTAACCGTGATAATTTCCCATAGAATAAGTGTGGAAAATTTCATTTGGATCTGATAAGAACTGTAGGCGCAATGGTGTCAAATAATTATGATAGGTTATGACAAAATTCCTTGAAAAATCGACCATGAGGACGAATACAATAGCTATATTTTTAAAAAATCTACTGGATACCTAGATTCCAGAAATGTTTCTCATATAAATGCTGGTATGTCTGCCAAAAATTTTTGGCTGGCCCCAACCTCCGGAACTATCCCTTAAGCACTTAAATTACATCATTTTTTTCATTTCCGTTGTGCGAAAAACGGTACGATCTTCAGGTACATGCAAAACTACGAAATTGTAAATAGTTTTTATGAAAATAAATTACGTACTCTACAATCTATATGCATGTACATTTTATATTGGTTTTAAAGATAATTTGTTGTTGTCGCTCTTACTCTCCGAAACGTTAGTTTTTTCTATTTTAATTTAAATTTTCCATCGAATTAACATTTAAAAATGTATTTTTATTAAAAGTTTAATCACTCGTGAGGAACAGAATATTTCCTAAAATTATGCATATGTTTTTGAAGCTTATATCTCAAGCTTTCCAAAACCTTATTATAAGTCATAATTATCATTATTAGAACGCAAATTGAAGCTATCTGAAAAGTATCGGTTATTTCATCAAAAAATGACATTATTGATTTGAATTTTATTTTTTTTTTTTTTTTGCTACTTGATTAAAAAAATTTACATATCTAGGGATGCGTATCAATAGTTATCAAAGATGGAGTATTTATAATGGATCACAATATTTTTTGAGTTGTAAATTTTTGAAAATATATTGTTTGATTTATTTTATATCAGTGTAAAATTGAGAGTATGCACAAAAGGATTCTGGTGTAGGTGTGGTTAATTGAATAACTAACAATTAACCCAGAAATTACCGATAATAAAATAGCTCTTTATTTAACAATATGTACACTGAAAAAAACTTGTGAGTAAAATACTTGATAGCGAATGCAACTAGATATATACGCGATAGCAAATGCAAACAAGAATAAATTCACGTATAAAAACTCGACACGTGGTCGATAGCGGATCAGAACGCGTTGTAATTAATTACTATTAATTATACACGAGCGACAATCTCTTTATTCTCATCAAATAGCAGCCTTAGTATACTGTCTAATTATTGAGAATAATCAAGCGTAAGCTAAGCGAAATTATCACATAAGAAAAATTTATCTGAGCGAAGCAATTAGACAAATAGCTGTATTTGTACTGAAGAATCCACGAAGTAGATTGACATGATAAAGCGGCGGCTTCTTCCTTCGTTGCCGTTCGGTGGTGACGTGGCAGCCTCGCTGCATAAAACGAATTTTCCCATTGGCTTAAAAGCGTGCCAACAGGAAGTAGTTAACAGCCAATTTTCCTTATTGGCTGCCGAGCGCTCAGGTATGAGACGAATTCTCTATTGGCCGGCTGATATAAGACAAATTATCTGATTTGCCGGCGGGTAGCGGGTTCTCATGTCGACTTGACACTGCCATGAGCTAGAAATTGTATACTGATCCCAACAATTAAGGGATAGAAAAAAAATTCTAAATTTTTGGGTGATTTTCAACATGCTGTAACTCGGTGAAGAATGGTCGTTGAAAAAAAATAAAAAAGCAAATTGTAGCTTCAAGTTTCTAGTTTTCAGATCTGGACTTCAAATTTTTTTATCGTGCACGGTTCTGGAGTAATCCTAAGAGAACCGACGAAAAAAAAATTTTCAAAATTTTTGCTCGTCTTCCAACAAGTCTATTGGCTTCAATGAATTTTTTTGGATAATTTGACCGTATGATACTTTCAGGAAATTTTATGCCCTTCAATTTGCCGGCCTCAAAAAGTCTCTATGACGATTTGGCGCTGAGTTATCATTGATCAAGGCAAAAAAGTCCATTTTGGCTTTGATAATCAATAACTCCGGATGTATTGGTCGTACAGCAAATGAAAGCAGGGTTTTAAAAACTGCAAAACATTCTCGATAAGGAAAAATTAGTGGCTTTTGATGGAAAATTTTTTTTTGAAGCAATAATGTTTATTAGAAAACAGGTAAAAATTCGCATATTTAAAGATATTCGGAAATCTTGGTATAACGTTGGATGTAACGGATAAACAAAGGATACCGTCATTTTTTTCTCAACCTCAACGTGTCCTGAAAAAACCCTATTTTTGTTCATTTTTTCGATTTCAAAATTTTTTTTCACCGATAATTTTAATTTCTTTGATCAAAAAGATTGATTATCAAAAAAAATGGAAAAAAAAAATTTTTTTTTTTAAATTTCTTTTTATCAAAAATTTTTTTATTTCAAAATTTTTTTTTCGTTATATCCGCAATGATATATCATTGTCAAAAAAAATTCGTAATTTTTTTTTTTACCGCCAGCATTAGCGTTACCCGAAGCATACGACGTGGAGGTTACTCGGTCGGATTTACGCTTGCCGGCGGTAAAAAAAAATTGACGAATTTTTTTTGATAATGATAAATCATTGCGGATATAACGAAAAACAAAATTTTGAAAAAAAGAAATTTAAAAAAAAAATTTTTTTTTATTTTTTTTCGATAATCAATCTTTTTGATCAAAGAAATTAAAGTTATCGGTGAAAAAAACATTTTGAAATCGAAAAAATGAACAAAAATCGAGAAACTACCAATTATGGTGATTTTTGGCAAAATCGATAAATTTAATGCTTTGGGACACTAAGAAAGAAAAATCGCAGAGCTTTGGAATTTTCAGAGTTTTTTTAGGACACTTCAAAGTCGAAAAAACAACGATGGTATTCTTTGTTCATCCGTTATATCCAACATTATACCAAGATTTCCGAATATCCTTAAATGTGCAAATTTTCACCTGTTTTTTTAATAAACATTATCGCTTCAAAAAAAAATTTTCCATCAAAAGCCACTAATTTTGCCTTATCGAGAATGTTCTGCAGTTTTCAAAACCCTACTTCCATTTTCTATACGACCAATACATCCGGAGTTATTGATTATCAAAGCTTCAATGGACTTTTTTGCCTTGATCTATGATAACTCGGCGCCAAATCGTCGTAGAGACTTTTTAAGGCCAGGAAATTAAAGGGCATAAAATTTCCTGAAAGAGTCATAAGGTCAGGTTATCAAAAAAAAAATCATTAAAGCCCATAGACTTGTTGGAAGACGAGCAAAAATTTTGAAAATTTTTTTTTCGTCGGTTCTCTTAGGATTACTCTAGAACCGTGCATGAGAAAAAAATTTGATGTCCAGATCTAAAAACTAGAAACTTAAAGCTAGAATTTGCTGTTTTATTTTTTTTCTACGACCATTTTTCACTGAGTTACAGCATGTTGAAAATCACCCAAAAATTTAGAATTTTTATTTTATCTCTTAATTTTTGAGACCAGTGTATGTATCGGGCCCAGATAGCGAGTGACCCGGCACTATTCTGACTTTGAAGTCAGTAGCGAGTTCGGCAGCTCCCGGTCGTAGCGGAAATTCACGAAGCTTTTTAATTTAGTTAAGCTCGTGACTGAACAATCAGTCTTTTATTAATTACATTTTAATTACTTTAGTATTTTAAAATTTGTATTTGTTGATCTTAAACTAAATATATTTTATGTCTTAGTATATTTATAATTTATTTGCATTTCTCTTATCATACTTAGTTTCACAACCAACTTTAATACTAATATCATATAAAAATCAATTACAAATAAGTGGTTAAGATATTTCGTACTTTTCATAGTACCTCAAACAGTTTAACAGTATATTACAATGCAGAATGTATAACATACTCCCACTCTTTATTTGAATAATATTAGTAAAAACATTTGTACGTGCTTCGTGTCTGTTGAAAGGGCATCGAGACTTAGATCTGATCAAATTTTGAAACAAATCGGTCGAGCAATTTCCGAATTATGCAACAAAATTTAACAAAGAAAACAAATTTTTAAACTTTCCAAGATAAAAGTTGTAAATTTTGAAAACAAAAAAAGCCCCAATTTTTATTGATTTGGAAACTACTCGATTGATCGACTTCAAAATCTAATCAGTTCTAAGTCTTGATAAACCTTTTAATTACCACCAAATACGTTCTAACGGCTGATTCTTTCCAAACATATCGTACAATAAAAAAGTTAATTTCTTTTAGCTAAACGTACTTTGTTGAGGGTCAAAACAAAATAAATGTTTTTGGAGCTCTAAGAACTCTAAAATTCATGAAAAATAATATTTCTAAGCTTTCCGAGCTCGAAAACAGCGGGAAAGTTTTGGGTTGACTTACAGGTTAACTGTTTTTCAGATTTTTGAAATTTCTATTTCCCAAAAAACTTGAAAATCTGGCTGATCTACTTTAATGTCAAACCAGTTTTGAGTTTTGATTGCAACTGATTGTTTTAGAGCAGAAAAAAGCTTACATCCATCCATGCTTACACGAATTCAAATTGAATTCTTAATTTTTATAGAGAGAAGTTGAAAAAAATGTTCATTTTTAATCTGTCTCCCAACAATTTACTAATTTAAAAATGTAGGAACCGTTTACTGTTGAAATCTGGATCGCTGGCTAAAAATCTTGAGTAAGTTGGACGAAAACAGTCCTATCACTGTCTTCTACATCCCTCGCAGATTTGAATCACGGTGGAAACACCGTGGAATTGTAAACACCGTGGATCCACCGTGGTTTCACGGTGTATCCACCGCGTAATCACAGTAAAAAAACCGTGTATACACGGTGGTAAAGCCACCGTGGAATCACGGTGGATACACCGCGTAATCACAGTGGTAAAATGAAACAAACCCACCGTGTTTCCACCGTGATTCTAAACCACCAGGGATGTTTTATATATTGTGTACTATATGCATTTTTTTGTTATTCTAAAACATTTTTAAAAAAAACCTTCTATCAACATGTCATCAAATTGAAAATTCACTATTTTCATGATGTTACCATAACCATAATTTTTACAGTAAACAACAGAATTACAATGTTTTAAATTCTTTTCGTTGCTACAATTATAAACAATACCATTGACTTTTACTTTTTCGAAACTCATAACATTATCACTTATTGCATAACCAGCCGCCAGTAGCGACATCTTTTCAGAATTATTTAGTGGTAACTTTTGCGGCTTAAAGATTTCAATATTTTGTTCACGAGCATATTTATTTTCTGTAGTAGGTAGCTTTAACATTTTTTCAATAAACTTTTTCGTTTCTGTTGCCATTAAATTTTCATCAACTGCTTCTTCAACAAATTTCGATATTAAAAATCTGTTTACAATTTGATCTGGTCTACCATTAGGACTAGTTACTTTGCCCATTATTTTTTTATTCCATGATTCAAATGTAAAAGCATTATGACTCCACATAGGCCCTCAAGTCTTGACTGTTTCCGCTAAATGAGTTAACAGATGAATATTAAAACTCATGTTCACCGTTCCAAAATATTTTTCGAACAACTTGACGTACTTTATTAGCAGATCACGACCAGCAGTTAAATCATGCGTAGTTAAAGAATTTAATAAACTATTTAATAAATGGATAGCTTGAGATAACATAGCAATATGTGTGACATTATTCCGTTTCAAAATTCCTTCTTAACACGGTGGTGCATAGTCTAACAAATTCCTTCCAAACTTTATATTTACAAATCGATCTAGGTAAACGAGAACGACGACTTGGTGATCTTATTGGCAAAATGCGTTCATCAATTTGTTTCATTTGCTTGACTTTTCCGATGGAGAAAGCAAAAAATTCGCTAACTTCGGATATCACGGGGAGTGACATTGCGGGAAGACCCGTGAGTCCCAACTTGTATGTGGTGGAGGAAGAAAGGATGGAGAAGCGAGGATGTGAGAGTGACTGGAAGTAGTAGAGCGCGCGAAGGAATGGAGTGAGAGAGAAGAGAAGGGTAGTTGAGGAAAGACCATGGTGTCAGAGTGTTGGAATTCGGAGTCGCTCGGGTACAAGCAGACCCGGGAGTCGAGTTCAGAGTTTGGGAGCGAGTGATGGCGAGTCGAAGAGTGCCGGAGGTGGACCTCGACCGCACCCTAGACTGTCGTCGTTTTGGAGCTTGTGGCTCTGTGAATTGTGCTCTTGGAGCCGTTTATCGTGTGAATTGTTGTCGCGAATTACCGCATCATTTATTTATTTTATTAATTATTGTGTTAAGTTTTGTGATTCATCGTCCACGAGAGGTTCCCGACTGCGTACTCAGGTATTTATTTGGTTGATGGACCAAGAGTACTCGTCCGCGGGCCATTTGGGCCCTCCGCGTCACTCTCGCGTCATTTTTATGGTATTTAATTTAGTTTTCTTTTCTTTATTTTATTCTAATTTAAATGTGATTAATCGGCTTCTTCCGTGTCATAAGAACCGCGACCCTCTCTCCACATCCTAGCATACTGAGCGCACCAGGACATGCCGCTACCACCGTTCATTTCGCTCATATCCAAAGGATTTAGATTTTAGGTTTTAATTTACGTGTACGTTTAGACCGGTTGCCGATACCGGGGAAATAAAAGTCAGCTGGCGCCCGTCAGGATCTGGAGGAAATGAGAAGAGTGATCAGTGGACGAAGTGTAACGTAGCCCGATTTTGTGTTATTGGAATTCGAATAGTTGAGTAATTTTATTGGGTAATAATTTATGTGTAATTCTGTTGAGTTTATCGAGTAATAAGTAAAATTTACGTTACAATCAATATAATGGAAAGTAAACTTTTGAGATTTCGTCTTTCAAACGTTATAAGTTTTCTCGGTTTTGAAGACTTGAGACTCTTTCATGATTGAAAAATCGGTCTATCGATTGACCCCGCGGGCCAGTCCCAAAACTTCCCACTGTTTTTGAGCTCGTTGAGCTCGAAATTACTTTTGTATGCCGTTGTTTTCGAAAAAAATCGTTTTTATTTTTAGACAATAAATAGAATATATTGCCGATCCTAAACCTGATGGTTCTATTCTTGAAGAAATGCTCAGTGAACGCAATTATATGGCCGAAAAGACTGTGCTTGGTTAAGATTATTAATACCTTATCGGTCCAGTTCGTTTCAAATGCTGTTTCGATGTCCAATAAGGCTAGAAGGACGTGTCCGTGGAGTAAAAGTGCATCACATATCTCAGCTTCGAGGTTTGTTAGATAATCAACTGTTGATCGCATATTGCGCCCTCCATATTGGTGTGCTGAAAAGAAATTGACTTTTTCTAGGCGCCGCCGGAGCCGCTTGGCTATCATTTTCTTCATTATCTTGCAAAGATTACACTTTAATGCAATAGGTCTGTAACTAGTAGCATTAGCCTGATTCTTGTTAGGTTAGAGGATTGACATGATAACTGCTTCGTTCCACTGGTCGAGTAATACTTGATTGATCCAAATGTAATTATGTAACTTGAACAAGTATGTTTTAGCTCTATCTGGTAAGTTGCCAATCATCGCATTAGGTATGTCATCGGATCCGGGGCTTGTGTTGCCACAGCTAGAAAAGACCTTGCAGAGTTCATTCATAGTGAATGGCCTATTTATAGGATCCATATGGTAACTTTCGACCGCTGGCTTGATGTTATAATTCTCACGATATTGCTTAAATTTTTCGGAGTAGTTTGAATTATCAGAATTGGCTGCAAAGTTGATAGCAAGGAAGTCAGCAGTTTCTCGTGGGTTTGTTATGACAGAACCGTCTGAATGGGTTAATTTAGGGCTTGAACGATGTACTTGGGTGCCACTAACACGTCTGATTTTGTGCCACACTCGGGGTAATGGCGTATTTAGTGTTAATGATGACGTGAAATCGTGCCAATACTCTCTTTTGCTCTGCTTGATTGTTCTTCGAGCGATAGCTTGTTTCTGCTTGTAAATTATCATATATATCCATCAACTCGATGCTTTTTATAATTACGGAAAGCTTTTTTAGCATCCTTGATGCTGTTCCTGCACTCGTTGTTCCAGCAGGATACGGATTTAACTGGTTCATTTTTTTTTTCTTTGGGAATGGAAGTTTCGGCAGCTTTGGTGATGAGGTCCGTGAATGTTTCTAATATGTCACTAATAGGTGTTACCTGGAGTTGGTCAAGTGCCGGTGGTTCCTTAATGCCCATGAGAATTTGTTCGTTGAAGGTTGTCCAGTCGGCCCGATTGAGACGGCATCTGAGATATCTGGTATTATGGTTTTGATAATTCGTTTGTCTGCAATCATTAACGATAATTAGGTAATGGTCGCTATCATACAAGCCTTTCATTACCTCCCAGTAAAGAGAAGAGGCTATTTCTTTAGAAGATAACGACAAGCCTATGGCAGAATGTTGTCCAGAGCTGACGCTGAAAGGAGTGTTGCAACCGTTATTCAGCAATATCAGTTCCTCGCTGTTGTCGATCCAGTGTTCAATTGATGTGTCCCGTGTGTCGGTATAATTCGATCCCCAGATTGCATTATGCCCATTGAAGTCGCCTACCACTACATACGGGGGGTTAATTGATTTTCCAAGTGTGCGAGGTCATCAATGTCAAGTCTTATGCTATTAGGCAAGTAGATGTTACACACTGTCAGAGCATACGGTGACTGAACTTTGACTGCTACAACTTCGAGATTTGTATTAAGGGGAATTTGACTGATGTCTACATCATTATTGACATAGATCATGACACCACCACTAGCACGTCTGTTGTTTTGTCTATTTTTATATACCGCTTGATGTCCACTCGGGTTGTAGCAGTAATCAAGTTTGAAATTAGTCTCTTGAAGACAGATGCAGTCGAACTTGTTATTGGTAGTTAAGATCTGTAAATACTCCTTTTTGGTTGAGAGGCCGTTGATGTTCTACTGCAGCAATTTCATAGTTTTTATAGTAGTTGATTTACGTTAATTTTGCGTCAAGATCGTCGGTCATCATGCTGCTATCCGATGCATATGATTCGGCAGAATTGGAAACGTCTGAGAGTACAGCGGCCTCGAGTTTGTTAATAATTGTAGTGAAGCGACTCTTCTGACATCTTTGCTCTAGTTCCGGGTATAGTTTCCTTATCATTAGTTTCGTCAAATCATTACTTTCGACTTAGTTTTTCGAGTAGGTTACTAAGCTGTTCATAGTTGTATTGATATTCAGATGGGTTGGCTTTCATTTCTGCGTCGATGGTGAGTAGAAGGATTTGATCATTCTTTACTGGGTCGTGATCAGTCTTCTTGGCTTTCTTAACGATCCGAGTTTTGTGTCTTAAGGACGGCTTTAGAAAGGAGTCGGTGTTTATTTGGCATAAAGTGGTTAAACTATCGGCAGATGAGATTGAAAGAGGTAGTTTGGGCAGAAGAATTTTAGCTAACGAGAAAGGGAGGCTGTCTGTAGGTTTGATCAGTTTGGGATTGATCAACGGTTCGGGCTGAGCTGCTCGACCTTGTTTATCCACGGTCTCGGTGAATTTACCAGTTAAAATGGTTTCTAACAAATAAATTCCACTCGGATTCATTTTAGTAGTACAAGATTTGGCGATGTGGCCTACCTGTTTGCATAGAAAATAGGTCATATTGTCAAGTGTCAGGTAAAGCCAGTACGTTGAGCCATCGAAGTCGATTTTCTAATGACTAAAATTTTACTTACGTCTTCCGGTTTAATGTAAACTTCACGACGGAAACTGAGTACATGTTCAAGACTGGGTGTGTTTAACCCCGCACGCAAAGTTGAAATTGTTGACATTGGCGACATATTGGATTTTTCAAGTTCGTTTATAATTAGGTCGTTGGGTATTATTGGATGAACGTTGGATATAATTGTGTTGTTGTTCATATCCATACTTCATTAATAAAATAATAGGTTCACAGTTTTGTGGAAATATTTATATGATGTTTATTAAAATTTTCACAACGTTTCGTCGGTTTCCCGACTTCCTCAGGTGCTAGAACAATTAAATACAAAAATACTTTACAATAATATTTATATAATTACATTACAAAAACATTATCATAACATTGTATTACTTGGACAGTAGAAACTCAACTCAAAAATTCAATTTATGACTAAGTCTAAGAATACAACAAAAACACATACCTCAATTATCAAACATCAATTGTTAAAACCATGTCAAATGAATCAAGGCAGGCTAACAACCTGAACTTATTCCCATAATATTCCAAATTAATTTATTCATGTTTTAATTAATAACTATTTTATTAATAAATAATAAAACCAATAACAAATATTAATTAACTAAAACTCTTTCAATACTACAATGCTCTACTCTCAGGTAATAACAGTTGATAATAATGTACTATACGTTCTCATAACAACAGTCATCTACATACTCGTACCATCAAAACTTTAGGCCCTGTCACTATTTAAAATTACGTTATATATAGAACTTAAATTTTGGGTATCAGTCCTCTTATTAATTGTATTATTCATCTTAATAAAACACATCTCCCCGATGTTCCTCTTCTTTCAATGACTCTCTTGATCCAGCATACGCCTATCTCAAACCTGAATCTGTGCCCGGTGTATAAATGATGCAATGCCAAAGCTGTGCTACTAGATGGAGGTTTCACTTCCAATAAAACATTATGATTAATTAATTTAATCTTTTTACAATCATATCTATGCTGGGCAATTCTCTTCTTCAGATGTTGTCTAGTTTGTCCAACATAACACTTGCCACATTCACAAGGAATTTTATAGATAATACCAAACTGGTCAAGTAAAGGTGTCTTATCTTTTAAGGGTTAGGGGTAGTCACGATTTTCAAAAGATCGATTTTTTTTTTGCATTTTCGTTAAGTGTAATATCTTAAAAATATTCTCTGAAAATTTGAAGTTGATCCGATAATTATTTTTCGAGTTATTCGACAAATAACAAAGAGCGCTCAGGCACTCCAAAACGCTCGGGAGCAGGTAGCTAGCGGAACCTGGCAAAAAAGGGGATTTACATCGTCATTTGGAGTTTCTTCTATAATTGGCTATTTTACTGGAAAGATTCTTGATATAAATATTAAAAGTGCTTATTGTAAGCTATGTGAGTATTGGAAAAATAAAAGAAACACGGTTGAGTTCGAGAAATGGTATGATTCGCATGAAAATGAGTGTAGTGATAATCACAAGGGGTCTTCTGGGAAAATGGAGGTGGATGCGATGATTGAAATGTTTCAGCAGTCTGAAACAAAATATGGAGTTAAATATATCAACTACATTGGCGATGGTGATTCGAAAACCTATTCTGGAATTATAAAAGCAGATCCTTACAAAAATACAACCGTAAATAAAAAGGAATATATAGGCCATGTTCAAAAGCGGATGGGGACTTGACTGCGTACTCTGAAATCTAAACAAAAAGGTCTTGGTGGTAGAGGTAAGCTTACAGGAAAAGTTATAGACAAATTAACTGTGTACTATGGTTTATCTATAAGTCGTCATTGCGATTCTATGGAAGATATGAAATCTGCTATTATGGCAACTTTTTACCACTACGGTTCGACTGATGAAAATCCGAATCATGATATGTGTCCAAAAGGTGAAGATTCTTGGTGCTCTTATCAGCGCACTGAAGCACGTGGAGAGCTTGATACTTATACTCAAGATTATTCTCCCTTACCTCCTGATGTTTTAACAGCTATTAAACCGATTTACGACGATCTCAGTAATGATAATTTACTTTCAAGATGTGTAGGTGGATTCAATCAGAATAATAATGAGAGCTTCAACCAACTAGTGTGGAAAATATGCCCAAAAACCGTGAATACTAGTTATACTATCGTACAAATTGCTGCATACATAGCTACTTGTATATTTAATGAAGGTATACATTCATTATTAATGATTATGAATACCCTAGGACTTGATTGTGGGTCTAATTCCCATCGGTATGCTGAAAAAAAGGATGCTGCACGTGTGAAAGTGGCAGATCAGCGCGCCAACGACAACACTCGGGAAGGCAGAATGCTTCGTAGGCAACACCAAATTGACGTTTTGAAAACTTCCACAATGGCTGAAGATCTATTATATGGCCCAGGAATAGATGACTCTGTGTAAGTAATTAAATAATTCGTATTTCTGTACGTAAATCTAGTGTGAAACTTTAAATGCGTTTTTCTCAAAACTATGTTTTTTGAACTGGTGACAACTGTAACTCGATAACCGCTCAGTAGATTTTAATGAAATTTATACAGCTTTTAGAATACATAATAAACTCAGGCCTGATCGAAGGATTTTTTTTTTTTTCAAAAATTTCGATTTTTTAAGACCAATTAACTGTTGATTTTTTCCTGAAAATCTAGAAAAAAATTTCTTGAGGCCGCCATTTTGTTAATTTTTGAAAAAAAAAAAAAAAGCTTCGATCAGGCCCAGGATTATCTATTTATAAAACTAATTTTTTTCATCCGATTGATTTTAGATGAATTTCCAAGGACTTATGACAGTCACCGCAAGGACCTTTTTTTGAAACTGGGTTAACACAGACAGCTATAACTTTGAAAATTATAAATTTTTTTTTTTCAAATTTTCGTGACTTCAAGTCAAAACATTGTTTAATAATGCCATATTATTAGTTTTGTAAAATAAAATGATTTAATAGCAAAAAAAAATTACTGAAAATTCTCATTTTTTCGTGTCTCTGACTACCCCTAACCCCTTAATTTTGTGTAACAAGATTTAACTTGCTTCTCATTATAATACACCAATGTGATATTAGTATCCATGAAACAAGTATTAATTCTGGATGATAACTGTTTTATGAAAGGAAACCTCATAAACCTTTTGTTCCCAGTATCGTCATCCAGATTTAAATTGATCCTACTGTTGATTCTATGCCATTTCCCTACACTCGCATCAATTGCTTTCTTAGTCATGGCTCTTGGATAATTATTATTTAATAATAATTCCTCAAGTTTCACCAAATTTCTTTGGTAGAACTTCTCATGAGTGTTATTTAAAATTTTAAGAGCCATGCCTTTGATGATACCGATTTTTTGCTGTAACGGGTGGTTGGACCTGTAATCTAATATTCTACCCGAGTGCGTTGGCTTCTTGTACCAATCGGTTATGATGGTACCATCCTCAGCTCTAATCACTCTTAAATCCAGGAAAGGAATGCTCCCATCAACCTCCACCTCCATAGTGAACTGTATTTTTCTATGATAGCTATTAAAATGATCAAGCATCATATCTATACAGTCTTGCGGAACCGCAGCAATAGAATCATCCACGTAGATTTTTAACAGCTTGATCTCAAATGGCAAGTCTCTCATAACTTCCTCCATCACGTCATTTACCACCAAGTTTGCTAGGGCTGGGCTTGCTGGATTGCCCATTGCACTGCCATCCAACTGTCTGTAGATGTTACCATCAATTGTGAAGTAACTACTGTTAAAGCAGTATTTAACCAACTCTAACTCTGTTGGATATAATAAGTCTTTTGTTACGAGTGACTAATGGCCGAATTAAGATTTCTTGGGAACTGATAGTGATAGCTGTGTGTTGATCGACAAGCTTTTTAACTAATTGCTTAGATGATAGGTATATACATACACGGTTATTTGCGATTCTTGATATAAAGTGGATATTCTCTGGACCGATTTTGTCTGCGATGGCGAAAGCATAAGCTTGGATTGGAGTACCGTCGACTTTATCAAGGACGATGGCTTGCTCTTTAGTTGGTGTAACTTCTTTCAAAAGGGCCTGGGTGAAATTCATTGATTGGGTCATGTTTACTGGTTCGGTTATGAAGATTCCCTGTGGTCAGAGAACGTCTTGAGTTACACTGTTAAAAATTTTTGTAAAATTACAAATATTTTATAAAACACAATATGAGTAAAATTACAAATCAGTGTGTTGTCAATACAATATACAATACAATTCGAGTAATCTATCAACACGTGTTAGGAAACCTACCAAGATGAGTTGGTGTTTTACTATCTTTATGTAGTAATGCTACACGTATTGAGATTTTACCAAACCGTTAATCAGTTCCCAATAAAAAGTTTTTAAAATTTACAAACATTGTAATTCGATTTACTACAATTTTTTTTAAATTTACAAAAAAAATTGTAACTGAAAATACAATAAAGTCATTAAAAGTTTACAAATATTTTCAGTATTTTTACAACTCTGACTTGTAAATTATATAACCCATTGTAATTTCGCCAAAAACTTTTATTTTTCTCACTCGTTTTTTAATTTTACCAAACCGTTGATTAGTTTCCAATAAAAAGTTTTTAAGATTGACAAACATTATTTGTAATTTGATTTACTGTATACTTAATACAGTATATTAAATTACAGATAATTTCCAATATACAATATTTAATAAAATTACAACACTTGCATTGTAATATTACTAAACTTAATGCATAATTTAAGCATAAAAATATGTCGATTTAACAAAAAAACATTCTGACTCAAGATAAAAATATCAAGATAATTAATTATTTGGTGCGAGATAATTTTGAATTTCCAGATTTTTCCGGATTCGAGTTAACTGTTTTTTCTACGCAGTTATAATTTACAAGAACATCAGATAAATGGAAAATGTATTAGTAATCAATACTAAAAGTTGGACTTATTTTATAATATAAAAATTAGAGTGTACCGAAAAACATTTTTTTTTTTTTTGGCACCACCAGAAATTGATGAAATATGTCGAAATAAAAATTCTGTCAGAAGATCGGCTCTTAAATTTAAGTTTTTGAGGTAGCCCGTCGCATTTTTTGATTTCCGACTTAAATAACATAGGAAAAATTTTTTTTACAATTTAGAATTTTATCACTCACCAGGGAATTAGTGGATCAGAAAAATCAATGAATACTTGTATTGAAAATTGAACGCTCTACAAAAAAGGTCTCTTATAATTGTTTGAAGTTATTCAAGGTCATACAGTTGGATTTATAGTACATTTTAGGATTTTTACTTGTTTTAAGTTTTTCTTTCTAAATATTTTTTTTTTCAAGAAAGATGTGTTAGTTTTTTGAAGCAATATTATATTTTTTTGTTTGAAAACAATAAATTTTCTCGGAATAAGTGCTATTTTTTAAAGGCAAAAATTTTTGTATGCTCCAACCAAGAAAAAAATGCTTAAACTAAGAGAAAAATGACTTGGGAGTAAAGTTATATATGTATATATGTAGGAGAGAGAAGTTACCGGTGCTATAAGCAGCAGCGGAAGTAGTTTGATGCTCGCCACGAGACCGCGCCCACCAGTTGTAGTGTCCCTGGTAAGAAACTTATTTCAAAAGTGTTATATTTAAATGTTGGAAGCAATTTTGGCACGAGTACTCCTCTGTTATTTGACAGAGTGATAAGTTCCTTTGTTGATGGTAATATAGTATATTCTATATAACATAATGACAAAAATATTTATTATCAATGCTTCCATGAATACTTTTTCTTAGAAATTAAACTTGGACTTACAAAAAAACAAATATTGTAATAAAAAGTATAAAGTTTCTACTATATGAACAAAAATTTACAATTTATTTAATACATTGTACAGGAATTTAATTATCTATAGTTCTATATAATTATATATAATTTTTTTACCCGGGAACTTGGTTAAAATAAATTGTCTAGTAAATTTACAATACAGCTTACTGAAATTACAAACTATTTTCAATACAAATTGTTTACTAAAATTACAACATTTGTATATTAATATTACTAAACAAATTTTCGATAGATGTTTAGTAAGCTTCAACAAATATTTTGTAATTTTCCTAAATGGAGTTGGAATAAGTCGTATAGTAAATTTACAAAACTGAATAGTATTATTACTAAATTGTTATGCCTCAAAACTTCCTAAACATTTGTTGTAAATTTACTACAGAAATTTTTAACAGTGATAATTGAGTGGTAGCTTACGAGCGTCCACTAGCTGCAGTGGCTAATGCACTGCCACATTGGGTACGAATAATTTGTAATTGCAAACAGCTCACAATACACTATTTTAATTTGGTTGAACACGTGATACGGGCCGGTAGACACGCCCGATCCGTTCGGGCTTCGCACCCAAAGACGTTTATGTAGGGTAAATATTAGGGTGGACTAAAAAAAATTACTAATTTTTTTTTCTTTAGTTACCGTGAAAATATCGCTCCAAGATGATGAAAAAAAAATTCTAGTAAAGTTTGAGATATTAATATTAAGAAGTGGCGCTTCGTGATTGCTGATTTCCCATTTAAATAACATGGAAAGAAACAAATGGTAAGTTTGGAATTATATAGCTCGGCAATATGTTTGTAGGGAATTAAATGTTCTACAAAAAAATTCTCTTATCATTTTTTGATAAACCCATCTGTTTGAAAGTTATTGGAGCTTGAACTAAAATTTATAGTGAATTTCGAGATCATTTTCTTTTCCAGCGAAACTATCAGACTTATTACGAAATGTCATGAGATCTTTTTTGTAAACCATTTCATTCCCTACAAATTATTTTCCGTAAAGTTTTTTGAAATTTCTCATTGTGTTCTAGTTATTGTTATTTTGATGTCAAGCTCTTGAAATCGATCAAAACACTTCTTTTTCAAGAGCTTGAAATCAAAATGAAAATAACTAAAAAAAAATGCGAAATTTCAAAAAACTTTACAAGAATTTGTAGGGAATAAAATGGTCTACAAAAAAGATCTCATGACATTTCGTAATAAATCTGATAGTTTCACTGGAAAAGTAAAAAGATCTCAAAATTCACTATAAATTTTAGTTCAAGCTCTAATAACTTTCGAAAAGATGGGTTCATCAAAAAATGATAGGCGACTTTTTTTGTAGAGCATTTAATTCCCTACAAACATATTGCCGAGCTATATAATTCCTAATTTACCATTCGTTTTTTTCCATGTTATTTAAATGGGAAATCAACAATCACGAAGCGCCACTTTTTAATATTAATATTAAGAGCTCAAACTTTACCAGAATTTTTTTTCATCATCTTTGAACGATATTTTCACGGTAACTGAAGAAAAAAAAATTAGGTATTTTTTTTTGGCCCACCTTAGTAAATATTTATCATTTATAAAAATACTTAAATATATACTTGACGCGATTTAATTGATTACACTGCTATAACGCTAATCGAACAACGAATAAAGTTGTAGTCATGTTGTTCAAAATCAACATTTAATTTGATATCGTTCAAATGAGTTTTCTTTTTTCTTTTTACAGCTATAGTTGAAAAACTGAACGAGCAATATCCAATAAAAAATGTAAAAAAAAAAAGAATTTTAAAATTGAAATGGCAATTAGAAACTGCGCGAGTCAGAATTTTGAGGAAAGGCGGCAGATAGCGAAGGGAAAAAGCAAGAAGAGAGAAGGATCTATCGAAAGGGTGAACTCGAGTTCATTAGAAAAAGAAATAAAGGAAGAAATAACCGGGCTGAGTTCAAATAGTTTTAATATTTTGAAAAGAAAAATGAACGAACTGGAGAAGAAAGAAAGTGATTTGAAAGAAAAGGAACAGTATTTAAACGAAAAAGAAAAAAAGTTAAAAATCATTATAAATAATCTAAAAAAAAAAATGGAAACGGACGAAAAAAAAGAATATAGTGTAAGCGGTGTGAAAAATATATATTTCAATGCAAAAAAAATGTAATACGCTGTTTTATATATTCGGTAGCTTATACTTTTATAATAAAAAAAAAAAAATTTAATAAAAAGTTTCACTATCTGATATTTGGTAACAATTATTTAATAGTTTTTGGCGTAACTAGTTGGGTAAATTATTCATAATGTGTCAGCGTGATGTGGCTAATATATTGCGGATGACGGATTATTATGACTTAACCTACATGTTGCGCCTACACACAGAGAATTTTACGGTATTTTTTACATCAAAAATTTATAGAAATATTACTATGTTATAGTAACAATAGTACAGTATGGAATTTATCGAACAAATTACTAATAATATAGAAATTTTTAAAATTCATCGAGCAAAATTTACAAGGTGCATTGTAATTTTGACAAAGCAACAGATTAAGAAATTCAAATTTACTTGGATAAAATTTAATCTGTGGCTTTGTCAAAATTACAATGCACCTTGTAAATTCTGCTCAATGTATTTTAAAAATTTCTACATTATTAGTAATTTGTTCAATAAATTTCATACTGTCCTCATTTTACTATAACATAGTAATTTCTACATCAATTTTTGATGTAAAAAATACTATAAAATTCTCTGAGTGCATAATTTTATGCAACTCTTGTGCGCTATTTATGTTTTATTAATTGCCTAAAAATCGAACTTATAATATTAAGAATATGACAAATTATATGGATGTAGATTTAATTCGACGAAAATTCAATTCAATAAGTCAAAGTGTTAAGTCCACGTTAAAAATATTCAGCATCACGATCTTGGCTGCTCAATAGGTAATAACAGGGAGTTGAAATTACCCAATATTCAGTTAGAACCCAAAAGATAGTTACATTTACTTTCATTACGCCACAAAGGCCGGATAGTAGACGATAAAATACCTATAAAATTTACCATGGAATACCGTAAAGTTCATCCTATAATATTTATCCACCGTATTATACGGTAAATGTTCCGTGAAATACTACGAAACCCGTCCTACAATGCAGTAAGCTAACAGTTAAATATGATACCAGTGAAAAATTCAGTGAACATACTGTAAACTTCATTGTAAAATACAGTAGGTTTACGGTGAAATATGTATACTTACCAAAATTTACGGTAAATTCGCTATATTTTTCAGTAAGACACCGTAAAACTGTAGTAGAATCCACCGAAGATAACGGCAAATTTACCGTAAATTACGGTAAAACTACAATAGTACTACGAACCCACATTACAGTACGGTAACATTAATTGAAAATTACAGTGAACCTATCGTAAACTTTACTGTAAAATGCGGTGAAATCGCCATAATGTACGGAAATTACCGTAATTTGCGTCAATTTGCAGTGAAATACGGTAGAAATACCGTATAAACCGCAAATTAACGGTAAATTTGGTCCGCAAGAATACGCGATCATTCATTGAGAATTGATGTAAACCTATCGTGGATTGGCGATAGAATTTACCGGAAAATGTGGCATATTTACCGTAATTGACGGTAAATCCGCTGCAATATACGGTGAAATCTACCGAAATTATGGTAAATTCAACCGCAATGTACGCTAATTACCATAATTTGCGACAAAAGGCAGTAAGATAGGTAGGATTACCGTAAATTGGGTCCGCAAGGATACGCTAACATTATAAGTAAAAATTACTATGAACCTACCATGGGTTTAGGGTAAAATTAACCGTATATTTACGGTAAACTCGCCGTAAAATTATGGTGAAGTTTCCGTAAGACGCGGGGAACTCACCATAATATACAGTAATTACCGTAATTTCTGATAATTTACGGTGAAATCCGACAGAGACCGTAAAATACCAAAAATTTACGGTAAATTCAGTCCATAAGGGTATGCTAATATTCAATGAAAATTACTGTAAACCTACCTTGGATTTGCGGTAAAATTTACGTAAACCCGCCGTAATGTACGGTAAACCCACCGTAGTTTACGGTAAATCCACCGCAGTATACGGTAAACGCACCGTAAATTAAGGTAAATTACGGTGACTCCAGTCGGCTTCTTACGGCAGATTTACCGTAAATTGCAGTAGGTTTACCGTACATTTGCTGTAAAATACAACAAATTTACGGTAAATTTAGCCCGCAAGGATATGCTAACATTCGATGAAAATAACTGTAAACCTACCGTGGATTTTCAGTAAAACTTACTGAAAAATTACGGCAAGTTTTACGGTAAATCTACCGCAATTTACGGTGATCCCGCCGTAATTTGCGGTATTTTACCATAATTTGCGGTGTTTTATCATAAACTGCGGTATTTTACCAAAATTATCGTTAGTCCAGTCGAGTTTTTACGGTGGATTTACCGCAAAATACGGTAAATTTACGGTAAATCAGGTCCGCTAGGGAAGGGACTATTTTAAACATACATTTCTTTAGCCAGGCGAATCGTAAGGGCCAAACATCCTCCAGATACCAAATACGTTCAGCCATGAGTATGAGCGCGACGGTACTACGCTCGTGCTTTGAAGCGAGTGAGATATCTATACGAAGTTGAAAGTAGAAACAATTTGACCAATAATTACTCGAATTTATTTAATAAAATTTTGTTATATGAAAATTTTGTGAATGTACGTCTTTTTAAAAGGTAACTTAGTTACATTAACAGTTTCTACGAGTATACGTTAAATACTCACCAATTTTGGTTCAATTCTTTTCTATCCTCATTCTTATATTATGAAGTTAATGATTAAGATTTTATTTTATTGTTATTTATTTAAGTGTATTCTCTACACGGAAAGAAAATAATGGGAACGGTTCCTATAATTTTATGGAATTTTTTTTCTATACCATTATAGGGATTTCGTCCATAATTTATTGGAGCAGTTCCTATATTTATAAGAATGTTTCCCATAATTATAGGAATAGTTTCTATAATTATGAGAATGGTTCCTATAATCATAAGAATGCTTCCCATAATTTATAGGAATGGTTCCTATACTATAATGCGAATTATTTCCATAATATATAAGAATAAACCTTATATATCATGGGAATAATTTTCATAATAGTATGGAATCAATTTCTATAATATTATGGGGACTATTCCTACAATATTATAACAGTGGTTCCTATAATGCTATTAGAATAGTTCATATACTGTAACCGGGATACGGTAATTAGTAACAACGTCATGCTCGGGAGATAAACAGAACCTGGTGGCTGCCTACGGTAACTGGACAACGAGGGATCTCAACGTTTTTTTATACCTACTGGATTCGCCATGAGGCAAAGTTACAGGACGCATGCGCTAACCTGAGAACCAAGGTAGTAACCAACTCGCAGAGGGGCAGGACGGACAATTCTAAGTTGGCAGCTGTAGTACTCACTTCGCTTGAACTAGTAACATTCAAAGTATTCTCTGTCACTAAACTTCTGTGGAACTTTATTGAGTATTGCTGATAAATTATATTTGGGAGCTGTTGTATAATTATATATCTGGACACCTGGAAAAGTCAACTACTGGAGGAGGTCAGTGGAGAAATTGTGTAGAGTCCTGGTGATTACACGGAATCTTTGTCATCGGCTTTCCATTGTGAAAGATGTGGACTTGGTCGGTCCTGGATGCCAAGCGGGCCAAGATAGCTGAATCTCGAGACGTAGGTGTAGTCAGTTTATAAAGCAAATTATAATTTATACTCCGGTAACACTGATAACTATTATTATTATAATAAATTAAATGAAGATTAATACGTCAAGTAAATAATACTAAATAGTCTCAGTTGGAGAATAAATTAAACAAATTAAAATTTATCAGTAAAGCTTGGAAAATAAAATAATTGGAGTGAGAAAGTTATCAAGTCGAGTCTTTGTTGGTTATATATATATATATATATATATATATATATATATATATATATATATATATATATATATCACCTATACAAGTCTTTTATTTAGTAAGATTCTGATACTATCAAGATTTCTAATTATATCCTTGTGACCAGGATCGGGTATTCCCCACCCTGTAGAAGAGCTAGTCGCACAAAACAGTTGATTTATCAACTGAATCTAATCTTGGCTTCCTGGACAGGGGGTCACACCCTAGGCTTGGAGTCGCGGTTATAATACCATTATGGGAATCATTCTCAAAATATTATGGGAATAGTTCCCATAGTATTATAGGTATAGTTCCCACACAATTATAGGAACCAATCCTAGATTGTTATGGTAATGGTTCCTATACTATCATAAAAATATTAATTCAAAGGAAAAGTGTGAAAATTATTTCTACAATACACAGAAATATTAATAAATAAGAAAACAAAAATTCAAAGTTTGAATAAATAAAAAAAAACATTGAAAAAAAATTCGTGTTTGGCAGAAACATTAAAATTTTCAACAATAACTTTATGTCAGTATATAACATTACAAAAAATTTTAATTTTGGACAATAAAAATTTTAATTTTGAAAAAATCTCAAATTTTTAAAAAAGAATCATACCCTCGCAGATTTGAATCACGGTGAAAACACCGTGGAAGTGTAAACACCGTGGATCCATTGTGCTTACGTAGTGTATCCACCGTGTTTCCACGGTGGCTTTACCACCGTGATTCCACGATGGCTTTACCACCGTGTATACACGGTGTTTCCACTGTGATTACGCGGTGTATCCACTGTGATTTCATGGTGGCTTTGTGCCATTTCACCACCGTGGTTCCAAGGTGTATCCACTGCGTAACCACAGTAGAAACACTGTGTATACATGGTGGTAAAGCCACCTTGGAATCACGGTGGATACACCGCGTAATCATAGTGGATACTCTGTGTATAGACGGTGGTAAAATGGAACAAACCCATCGTGTCACCACGGTGGATCCACGGTGTTTACACTTACACGGTGTTTCCACGGTCTTTCCACCGTGATTCAAATCTGCGAGGGTATATAAAAATGGATTTGATTTTTCTAAGGCTTGTCTCTCAATCGTCCTGGCCATCGTTGTTAGCGTCATTAGAATCATCTTATTAAACACACATAGTAGACTGTGAGTTTAAGAAAGAGAAATCACTTCGCATAGATATCTCTCTCGATCCAATGCACGAGCATAGTACCGTCATGCTCATACCACGGCTGAAGGTTTTTGGCATCTGGAGGATGTTTGGCCCTTACGATTAGTCTGGCTAATGAAATATATGTTTAAAATAGTCCCTTAAGGGGCAGGGGTAAGGGCTAGAAATTAGATTTTTGTTTTGGTTTTCTTATAGCTACACATTTTAAGAATATAGTCTTCAAATTTGAAGTCGATCAGAGCAAAACTCTCGAAGTTATTAACTAGTTGATGTTCTTTAATACTGTAGCTTCGATAGCTACGGGCGGTCGAAAAGGGAGTGCAGGTATATAGTTTATTCACTTGGTGATCGTTCTAACCTATATTGTTCAGTTTTAAAAAATTTTTGTGTAAGTTGAAAAAAAAAATTTTTTTTTTTTTTTTTCTATTTTAGCATTTAAAACTTTAAACGCATTTTCCTCGAAACTACTTTCTCAAAGTCCATGAGCACTGCTTTTTAAAAACTACATTACCGATTTATTTCAAACTTGGTACACACTTTTTACGTATAAAATACTTCCCCCCAACGTTGAGTTTTAGAATTTTTATTTACATCGAGGGGGTTTTCCACCGCCAAAATGGCACAAATTTTCGTAAAAAATAGCAGATTTTACTTTAAATGACCACAAAAAATTAAAAAAAAAAATAATCAGAGAATGTTGGGGGGAAGATTTAATAATGCTTTGACTAAATTTCAGTGGTTTTTTATTTTAAATAATTCCCAAATCGTCTATTTTAAAATACGTTCTGGGAAAAGCTCCGTCACCGGCTTGTTTGCGGATACTTTCACATAACAAAATTACTTAATGTTGTTGAATCTATACTTAATAATGTTCAAAAGGTTGCAATAAATTAGCTCAATCCATACACCTAAAAAAAATCGTAAAAAAAGCGTTTTATTTCACGATTTAGCCTTTACCCCCCACCCCCCTTAAATAACATATATAGAAATAAGACGTTAGAATTACAACTAGTAAAGTTGCGATATTTTTTTAGGAGCTTTAAAGCGTCTGGCAGAAGTTATGGCCGCAGGATAGTGTCTGGCAATATTCAATATCTTTTTGTTATAATATTTTATGGAACATGAATAAAAATCAACCATTAGAATTGATGTAAAGTTAGCCCTATTTTTAGTTACCTTTCTCACCTGGTACCTGAGAATTGGCCGTCTAACCAACTTAGCAGTTATGCTGGCATTCAATCAACATATAAACACTACTTGAAGCCCCACATTTTGTCCTTTAGAAAATAAGTAACGTCTGGGGGCACTGGTCTCTTGGAATACATGTTTAATAATGAACCAATTTTGAAGTTTAAAATGGCATTTGACGCAGGTTATTGACCTCAAAAAACTAATTTACTGATTTGAATGGTTCTAGCAGCAATGGAAAGCTCCAGATTTTTTATTTATTTATCAATATGCTGAACAGTCCGAAGTAAATGAAATTTCAAGTCAACGATAGCGTTTCTCACTGCTATGTTTGGTGCTTTGCTATTAGCATACTTTTTCAATATTAAAGTTAAATGTTGAATCTTCAAGTTTTTATTGCTTTATGCTATTTTCTTTATTGTAGCCCGACAGATGATCGTACTTTTTACGGTAAATGAATGCTACCTACCATTAAACTACCGCAAAATACGGTACCACAATCGAGCCTTACCGTAAAACATCGCGATTCACGGTATAATACAACAATACATGGTAAAGTACCGGAATTTGTGATAAAGAACAGTTATTTGCGGTAAAATTCCGTAATTTACGGTGGAATACCATTGTCTGCGTGAAAAAACCGTAACAGCAATATAAAAGAAAGTTAGTATTATGAGAGACTAGTTGATGAAATATAAAATTACCAGTAGCTTTTTTGAAAAATTTTACACATTCTGACATCGCTGCTATACTTCCACACAATGTATCTGTTTTGGCTATAAATGCTTGACCTGATTTTATTTCGATGTCAAGTTGGCCGAGTCGATGTAAGCCTTCTTGTAAGCCAAGTGCAGAAATGGCATCAGTTACAAGTACAAGACCTATAAAAAATAGTTAATTTTTCTGATAAATAAAATATTTATTGTATGTCATAAAATATATTTATTTGAGGAGTAAATGCCATTAGATGCCTAAAATCAACCTCATAAATTTTGATTTTGAAAAGTTATCGAGATAGCTAGAATCACGGGATCCAAACGATATTGAATATAGTATAACCGATGGCCAAATCGCTGGGCTAGCTCTTGTCCTGGCCTAAGTTGACTTATAGTTAACTCAGTAAATTAATCTTGTGAGTTGGGGGGGGGGGGGGGGGGGCTCGTCTCGTTCCCCTGAAAATCTGTGCTTACCAATTATGAAAGGAAAGGATCTGATGGCTTATTAAGTAAAAAATTTTGTTTTACATTATCAAAAGGAAATATTATATTTATTTAACCAAGTACCCATTTTACAATATGAAAGTTTCCCCAAATTTTATACTATTGAATTAATTTAGAACAAATATAGCGTTTAAGTTTAATATTTTATTTTACGTGGGAGACCAAGTATAATTTTAATTGGGAGAAAACGGAATCCCACTTAAGGTGTACCTTACTACGTGCTCCATCCTTGTAGCTATAGGTGGAAAATGACCCTCAGCGAACGTGGCAGCAACGACGTTCGCCCAATCTTCGGTGGTGAAAACTCCATATGAAGCGACAGTAGGCGTAGCAATAAGTTATGTGAATGACCATCACTGACTACTACACGACTCACTTATTTAATTGTTAACTATTAAATTTTTTGGCTGCGTATGAAAATTTCACTCAATATAGATTAATAAAATTATATATTGATAGATAAAGTAAACGTTCTTCAAATAATACTTTAAAATAATCACTGCAGCTAACAATACCGGACCCTTATTAAAAGAAGCGATTTAAAGTGATTAGAAAAAAAAAATTTTTAATAATTTTTAATACCTCTGAATACTGTGAATACTTTCAAATCACCCCTCTTATGGACATTTAACATTACAAATCGTTTTAAATCACTTCTTTTAATAAGGGGACAACCAAACTCAAGTATATATACAATGAATTAAATATAACTTGTCACTGCTCTCTAAAAATGAATCAGTGAAATTCACTTCAAATTAGTAAATATTCACTGGGAACCAGCTATAAGTATACCGTTGGTTGAATTAGTGGTATACTTATAGCTGTAGAAATAGTGACTATCCACTGATTCACGAGAATTTCACTAATTCATTTTTAGAGAGTGGGAATTGATGACTAGATATGACTTATCGTTAGGCCGCCTCATATAAATTGTATAATGAGCTATGGTTGTAAGGTAGGGAGCTATAACCCTACTGGTCAACTCTAGATAGTAGCCAGGGCCTAAGTCTTTTAGCAATTGCTTGCTGGCCCTTTTATAAGTAAATTTTGGAGACGTAGAACTTGTAACGGGGTGGAATGCTTCCACCTTGCGTTTAAATTCGAATTTCGACTCGCGCCAAAAGAACCGGCCTCCTTCTTCAACAACTGTCAACATTTGAGAAAATACAGTCACTGACGCGCCGGGGTCGCTACGGTCGAGTCCCGACATTTGGTTTTAGGGGTTGGTCAACCTGAGTGGAGAGGTACGAGGCCCAGAGACGACGAGCTGTCGTTCTCTTGGCTCGCAGCAACCGCCGTGGACAAACGTGCTCTACCACTACCATCTTGGTTTTCAACTACCATCTACTACTACTACTACTACTACTACTACTACTACTACTACTACTACTACTACTACTACTACTATTACTACTACTACTACTACTACTACTACTACTACTACTACTACTACTACTACTACTACTACTACTACTACTACTACTACTACTACTACACGTGCTGACAGTCGTACTTAAAATGGGCCAAGAGCATATAAGCCCACGACTCGTGGAAGCTTATTTTACTTAAGTTATTTAAGTTTAATTTAATTAATTTATTATATTAATAATTATTGTGGATTGGACCTGGTGGATTTGGAATGGATTGGTGGACTTGGAAGGACTGGTTATGGTTTTGGTCATGGAGGAAAAGGTTCGGTGGAAAGAAGGACTGGTTTGGATTGGAATTGTTGGAGTAAGTGAGTCGAGTCGTTTATTTATTGTCGGGTTAACTATTTTATTTGTTAAATAATATTTTATAATTGAGGAGTCGTTATATTTATTAAATTTAGTCGAGTCAGTAATATTCTGTAAAGTCAAGTCGAGTCAGTTTCATTAGTCATTTTATAATTATTGTTCATGGTTTCATTTATTTTTTTATTTGTTAAGCGACTTCGTTAAATAAATGCCATAGTTTCATTTGTCAATATTAAATTTATACTTCATGAATTAATAACAACCTTCCTGATAAGTTAAGTATAAGATCTCTCTCTAATTTTAATACTGCGTGGTCCAGTACGGGGTTACCCTCGTCCTGAGATTACTGAACATAGCTGGACAGGTACGTAAGACACCTTTAAGTTTTACACATGTGTGGGCCCTTGTTTTATTAAGACCACATTTAATTAATAGAATAAGTGGACCCGTTACAAACTACCCCAGTGTCGTCTAAATTCAAGTAGAATTCGATCTAGGGGGCCGCTGACAGGGCCCCGGGCGGCTGAAGAGTGTCAATTAACATCCAATTATCCTAATAGATGACCGTAGGATGACCTTAAATATTCGCGCTCGATTTTCAAGTCGATGGTCAAATGACAGGGTGCATTATCCGATTTATATTCATGATTTTGCGTGTCTTAATATCGAGATCTATCAGCTCCTTTCGGTTCCATTGAAGGATACCGAAAGAGTAGAGTAATAATGGAACAGCAAGCATATTTGTCACGGCAACTTGGTTCTTTCCGGAAACCTCTGATGACTAGATTTTCTGGAGTCTCCACACGTACTCACTGCAGAAGTTCGTTTTGATTTTTGAGACGTCCTGCATAGAACTTTCGTTTATCCCAAGATATTTGTACGATTCTCCAGCGTCAGTCATGTAGCCTCTCCGCCCCAGTTTACTGTTTCGGCAGCACATCAAAAGGTCAGCTCGTTATTCCTCCGTCCGCTTGAACGTATTCAGTCATGAAACCAGTATAATTTACATTGCGGAGTTAACTCAATGTAAAGTATGTGCAGTTAATAGGGCAGCAGATAGATGGCTAACCTACATTGCCCATGATGCGCCACAGGGTTTACAAAATGCCCTGCATTATAATGAAGGGACTACGACTGTACTTATTTAGTTTAATTAACATCTTTCACCTTACTTCAGGTAACCTTTCGTTAAAAAAAATTGTTCACATTTTCAGACCCATATCTAAGTAATTAAATATGGTCGTCCCGGAAAAAATTTGAGATTTTTTCCCTCCATTATTCTTTCTTCCTGTGGTAGGGTCCAATTTTGGTAGGGCACAATCCCAAACTTTCTATGGGACGACTTTACATTAAAATATATAACATGTTGAGACAATATGCTTGTCTTATTAATTCATAACGTTGCGATATATTTTTGCCCGTTTCGTTACCGACCTAAAGTGAAGTATGTTACGTGCCATGGTTACATGGCATGAGGTCCCATAGACGCATGACTGTAAGGGAAGTGGAGCGTGAGTCAAATTTTCGACTAAAAACACTGCAGCGTCGATCAGACACAACGATCTCGGATCCCCAGTTCCACTGACATGCTAACTACTCTTTATAAATTTAGTATAAGCGACTACTCGCTACTATATTCTATTGTTCAGTTATTTTATAATACGTTCTTAAAATTAATTATATTCATTTATAATTAAAAAAATTGATTGAATAAAATATACACTGAAAAAAAAGTATTTTTCCTCCCGGAACCCAAAGTCCCTGATTAAAAGAAACAATTCAAATCGATTCAAAACAATTCAAAATAAAATTTTTTTAATCATTTTAAATACTTTTGAATCGACGTAATCGACATCGTTTTTTAAGTGTGAATGAAAATGAATCGTTTTAAATCGACGTACACAAAAAGATTAAAAAAGACTTAAAACAATTTAGTTTTTCAAATATTTCCAAATACTTTTGAATCGATAAAAAATAGTTGAATTTCTGGTTCGTCGAGACGATTTAAAAAGATTCAATCAGATTTAATTTTTTTAATTGTTTTGAATACATTTTAATCGACAAATAATAAACTAATTTCTGATTCGTAGGCAGATTCAAAACAATTCATAACGATTTGATATTTCGAACAATTTCAAATACTTTTGAATCGACAAATAATATTGTATGAAGATATTGTATTGAAGAAATTCAAATTTCTCGGAACTAGAACTATTTGCCCCATGAAAAAAATTCATTAAAAAAATATAAAAAATATATCTAACATGTGTATAAAAGGTATATTTTTAATATCTAACTTTTCGCCGATTTTTGTACATATTTCATATATTTTAAGTATAATTTAAATACACTCATGCAAAATTTAAAGGAACAGAAAAATTATAGAATTTCTCAAGTGATTTTTGCAAATCTATAACTGTGAAAAAAATCTTATCGAGATTTGAAAAGGAGCATTTAAAAGCCTAAATCTCTAGTTTCAATATATTTTTATCAAAATTTATTTAGAACTACAACTATCGCGCAATCATGAGAAATACCGCGAGACAAAAATCTTCCAATTTTTTTTTTTTTTTTTTTTTTTTTTTCCTTTAAAGAGTTTACAGGCCGTGAAAAATTTTTTCAGCTAAACCGATCGAAATTAGAGATATCGAGCTTTTAAATGCTTTTTCAAAATCTTAATACGATTTATTTTCACACAGTTACAGCCTTGCAAACATTACTAAAAAAAATTCTAAAAATTTTCTTTTCCTTCAATTTTTTGCATGAGTGAATATTAAAAATATATCTTAGTATATAAAAAAATATATGTATGAAAATATATTTTAAATATATTAAATATCCCTCGCAGATTTGAATCACGGTGAAAACACCTTGGAAGTGTAAAAACCGTGGTTACACGGTGGGTTTGTTCCATTTTCCCACCGTGATTCGACGGTGGCTTTACCACCGTGTATACACGGTGGTAACGCCACCGCGTAATCACAGTGGATACACTGTGTATACATGGTGGTAAAATGGAACAAACCCACCGTGATTCTAAACCGCCAGGGATGTGTTAAAAATTATAAAAAAAAATATCGTTATGATGATATAAAGAAAATATATTGCCATAAAATTTCAAATATACAAAAAATATAATTATGGAATTCTAAAGATTATATTTTCAATTTAGTCAACAACATAGGAAAAAAAATTATATCTTCTTCATATAATTTTTTTTATATTATTTATATAATTTTTTTTTTCTATGTTGTTGATCAAATTAAAACTATGTTTTTAATATTTTCATAAGAATATTTTTTATACCGGAAAAAAATTATTTCTTAGCGCAAGAATTTCTTTCTCAACTCAAAAAATATTTTCTTGCTCGAAGAAAATTTTCACGTTTAATTTATGGTGCAAAAAATTTCTTGGGCTAAGTAAAAATTTTTTTGGAGACTAAAAATTTTTTGGACCAACAAATCTTTTTTTTTGTGTACATTTAAAATATATTGTTATTATATTTTTTATATCATTATGGCGATATATTTTTTTTTTAATTTTAAATATATTTTAATTACATCTAAAATATATACGATAATCGGCTAAAAGTTACCGATTAAAGATGTATTTTTTATACGTCTTTATGTATTTTTTATATTTTAACATACATATTGTACATTCATTTTTTTGATGGGGGCGTTAATCGTATAAAATTTTGTATGCTTCAACTAAGAAAAAAAGTTGCTTAAACCAATAGAAAAACTTTTTGAAAAGATTGATATAGAGGAGAGGAGAGTCACCGGTGCTAGGCAACAACAGCGGGAGTAGTTCGATGCTTGCCACGAGATCGCGCCTACAAATCGTAGTGTCCCTGGTAAGAAACTTATTTGAAAACTTTATATTCCAAACTTAGAAGCGATTCTGGCACGAGTACTCTGTCATTTGACAGAGTGATAAGTGCCGTTTTTGAAAGTCATATAGTATATCTCATATTACTTTATGACAAATTGTAATTATTATTTATCAGATTCAATACGATTCGATTTTTCGAATCGTTCTAAATCATTTTGAATCGACCTATAATATAATGCTTAGAATTTTTCGATTCAAAAAGATTCAATACGATTAAATTTTTCTAACCGTATTACCCTTAAATGAATCAGAGATCCAACGATTATTTGTAGATTTAAAAATATTGAAGACTATTTAAACCATCAAATCGTTGTGAATTATTTTGAATCTACCTGCGATTAAGAAATTAGTTTACTATAGTTGTCGATTAAAATGTATTCAAAACAATTTAAAAAATTATATCGGATTGAATCTTTTTCAATCGTCTTGATGAACCAGAAATTCAACTATTATTTGTCGATTCAAAACGATTCATTTTCATTTGCTGTTTAAAAACAATGTAGATTAAATCGATTCCAAAGTATTCAAAACGATTGAAAAAATTTTGTTTTGAATCGTTTAGAATCGATTCGAATCGTTTTTTTTTTAAATTCGGAAATCTTTTCAAATCTCCCCGCGATGCAAAAATTAAATTATTATTTGTCCATTCGAACAGATTTAATACGATTAGATTTTTCGAATCTTTTTCAATGCAATCTAATTGTTGATGTAGATTTAAAAGTATTCGATTTTTTAATTTCGAATCATTTTGACTGATTTTTAATTGATTATTAAAATTTCCATTATTCGAATCGATTTGAATTGTTTCTTTTAATCAGGGGTATTATCGATCTAGTTTTCCTATAGTAAGTAAACATATTCTTACTGCAAGAAACCTTGTATAATTAATTCAATCATAATCATAAGTACCTGACCTTTCCCCGATCCGCCACCCTGAGCCGTATCTTATGAGATTTGTTAATTGGTGATTATTAGATCACCTGGTGCTCAACTTAATAATTATTGAACAAAGTTGCCAATTGTTCGGGTACTCGGACCACCACTCCAGTAGATCCTTAGCAGAGAAATCCCCCGTTTCGGTAGTTTGGAGGCAAGGTTTTCGATTTATAAATTTGGTAGTCCTTTCAGGACAAGATGTTTAGTTCTTTCGTCGCTTATTGCATGTATATTGTATCGAACAGCTCTTGAGGTAAAAAGTGACCTGACTTCGTGAAAGTTATTCTTACTAGCTGTGCACACACTGAATGACCTGAGGCTATATTGTAAAAAGACTTCACCTGAATATTCTTCGATAAAGGTTTTTGAAAAGATAATTACATCTTCAATTTGTTGTGACTAGAATCAGTGATATCCTTGGCGACCTTAACTGGGCTTCCAATTTGGCTGCACTTTCTTCTCGTGCATTATTTGCATCTTCACTAGTTGTGGAGGCATTATGCGAACGCCGTTGAACAGTTACAATCTTTGCCTGTTCATTTGCGTTATTATGATTTTGTTGTCGGTGCCTATTCTTAGTGGGCACCTTTTTTCATTTTTCTTGCGATGCAGTAGTGTCGTCTGCCTTACTGGATAGAAGTTTGTTGTACTTAGAGTCCTAATCACAATTTACATTCTATTTTACCCTTTAAAGCAATTTTAAACACTCTAAAATCACAGAACTCTTATGCTTAGAAGTCGTTACGATTGATGTCAGCGTGAGCCTTGTCAAGTCTCGATACTCGGACTTTATCGTTCACTTTGTCCAGTACTTAAGCATGTTCAATGCTAGTGTGAATGCGAGAAGTCAAACTCTCGATTATCCCCCTAGCGGTGTGTGTGTGTGTGTGTGTGTGTGTGTGTGTGTGTGTGTGTGTGTGTGTGATGTATGAGTGTCTGTTGGGGTCTAATAATATACCAAAATGAGTAAATGTATAGTTAACTACATATATATACTCCGAGACTTCGTATAGTATATAGTTTATGAATATTCGCAGATAAGGGGAGCTTATCATGGTTTAATTGATTGCTCAATCTATTTAGTTAGTTTATTATTTCTTTATAAGTAATAAAAAAGGAAATTTATGATATTCCTTGTTTACATCAACAAGTTCTGACCACTCATATGACTTTTGATATGTTTAATTTTTAGTTTATAAGAATTTCTTTTCATTTATTTAATTATACGTTATTTTCGTATTTTCGCATGTTACGCCGTAACACCATATATCGCCAATTTACATATATGGCCATAATTAGTCATATATGACTATATATGACCATTAGGGTGCTTCATTTCGGAGCAAAATTTTTTTTTTAAGTGCATGTGGAAAAAATCATAGTTCAACACAAAAAAAAATGTTCGCGCAAGAAAAAAAATTATATGCCGATTACAGACCTAGCTCATTGAAAAATTCGATTTTCCCATTTAAATAACACGGGAACAATTTTTTTTTTAGCTTTAAATATTGTTAGCTCTTTAACAAACCAATAGATCGAATAGACTAACGCATATTTTTTGTAGGAAATTGAACGCTCTACAAAAAAGGTCTCTTGTCATTTTTCGATAAATCCACTTGTTCAAAAGTTATTAGAGCTCGAAGTAAAGTTGGAGATCTTTTTACTTTTCTGGCAAAACTATCAGACTTATTACAAAATGTTATAGGATTTTTTTTGTTGACAATTTTATTCTCTACAAATTATTACCAGTAAAGTTTTTTCAAATTCCACATTGTTTTCTATTTATTTGTATTTTAATTTCAAGTTCTTAAAAAAGTGGTTCTGATCGATTTCAAGAGCTCGACATTAAAATGGAAATAACTAGAAAACAATGTGGAATTTGAAAAAACTTTACTGGCAATAATTTGTAGAGAATAAAATTGTGAACAAAAAAAATCCTATAACATTTTGTAATAAGTCTGATAGGCTTGCCAGAAAAGTAAAAAGATCTCCAACTTTACTTCTAGCTCTAATAACTTTTGAACAAGTGGATTTATCGAAAAATGATAAGAGACCTTTCTTGTAGAGCGTTCAATTTCCTACAAAAATATGTATTAGTCTATTCGATCTATTGATTTGTTAAAGAGTTAACAATATTTAAAGCTAAAAAAAAATTTTTCCCGTGTTATTTAAATGGGAAAATCGAATTTTTCAATGAGCTAGGTCTGTAATCGACATATAATTTTTTTTCTTGCGCGAAAATTTTTTTTTGTGTTGAACTATGATTTTTTCCACATGCAATTAAAAAAAAAAATGTTGCTCCGAAATGACACACCCTAATGACCATATTAGACTTATGAAAAAATGTCTCGTGATATTTTTTGTAGAAAATTTTATTTCCTACGAATTATCATTCATAAATTTTTTTCAAATTCTGCATTGTTTTCGAGTTATTTCCATTTTAACGCCATGTCCTTAAAATCGATCAGAACACCATTTTTTTAGGAGCTTGGCATTAAAATGTAAATAACTGAGAAAAAAAAAGGGATTTCAAAAAAATTTATCGGAGATAGTTTTAAGGAAATAAAATTGTCTACAAAAAAGACTCTATGACATTTTATGATAAGTCCGATAGTTTCGCCGGAAAAGTAAAAAGATCTCGAAATTTACTCTAACTTGACTTCGAGCTCGAATAACTTTTGAACAGATGGATTTATCAAAAAATGATGTTTTTTTGTAGAGCGTTAAATTCCCTACAAAAATGTATGCTGGGCTTATTCGTACAATGAGCCATTGCTAAGGTAAAAAATTCCAAACTAAAAAAATTTTTTTTTTCCATTTTATTTAAAAGGGAAATCAAAAATCACGAAGCGCCACCTCTTAATATTAATATTAAGAGCTCAAACTTTACCAGAATTTTTTTTTCATCATCTTTAACGATATTTTCACGGTAACTAAAAAAAAATTAGTTCTTTTTTTTGGTGCACCCTAATATATATATAAACTTTTGAAACAAATGTATTTCCTGACTCAGCTCGTCGAGCTGAG
Source organism: Microplitis deprimator (assembly GCA_964016945.1). Taxonomy (NCBI): domain Eukaryota; kingdom Metazoa; phylum Arthropoda; class Insecta; order Hymenoptera; family Braconidae; genus Microplitis; species Microplitis deprimator. The sequence goes on along the minus strand of OZ024712.1, from coordinate 11,278,202 downwards.
TTAAGAGGTAGCAAAATTTTTCGAAAATTCCATTATGAGGACAAATACAATAGTTAGATTTCTATGAAATCTACTAAAAAAATCGAATACTTTTAAATCTACATTGAATCTACATCAACAATTAGATTGCACTAAAAAAGATTCGAAAAATCTAATTGTATTGAATCGTTTCAAATCTCCCCGCGATGCAGAAATAAAATTATTATTTGTCGATTCAAAAAAATTCAAAACGATTCGAAAAATCTAATCGTATTGAATCGTTTCAAATCTTCCCGCGATGCAGAAATAAAATTATTATTTGTCGATTCAAAAAGATTCAAAACGATTCAAATAATCGAATCTTATTGAATCGTTTCGAATCAGCAAATAATAATTTAATTTTTGCATCGCGAGGAGATTTGAAAAGATTTCCGAATTAAAAAAGAGCCATCCGTCCTTACCCAGAATGGAAAGGTAAATTTCATATGTAAATACAATAAAGCTACAATAGTGTAATTAATACTTTTTTTGTAAGCTTAAACATGAATTTCAAAGAAATGGGTTATGCTTTATCATTTAGAAGTTATTACAAGACTAAGCTGCAAAAATAAACTTTTTTTATTTTTTGTAAAATTTTCGATATCATCAAATTGTTAGAAAAGATGTTTCAAAAACTTAAGTATTACAGTGAAAATGAAAGCTAATCGTTCAAATTTTGAGATACTTTTTACAGAATGGAGTTATAATTTTCGGCTCAAAAGTTATTTTAGGATAAAGCCAGAAAATTCATTTTTATAAAAATAAAAAAAAATTTCAAACACCCACAACTTCCAAACTAATCGATCGATTGGGCTAATCTTCGAACTTGATCAAGGTAATCGTCCAATAAATAAGTTTATAAAATTTCATTAAGATCCGTTAAGAATTGCGGGCGCTATCGTGATGACAAGGCGCGTTATATTGTATATATATATATATATATATATATATATATATATATATATATATTGTAACGAATGTGAAACTGATGTTTTAAAATATTTGAATAACTAGTAAACAAATGCCTTCTTCTCTTGTTTTATAGATGTGCGATTGAACTCAGTCAGTCTTACATTGACAGCATAACAGCATACATCTTGTATCTCAATAAACTACATCTCTCTTGCTTTCTTTTACTGTTGTTAATTGTGGTGTTATTATTTCTAATATGTGTGTATAAGTGATATTAATTTAAGATACCAATCACCACAATATATATATATATATATATATATATATATATATATATATATATATTGTGACGTTACATTGCCGAGGAGGTAGAGTTGAGGGTGGAGTAAGTGTGAGTCTGTGTGTTAAAGAGAGATAGAGCTAGTATGTGTGTCGAGTTGAGTGTAGTGGATGAGGAGTTGAGAGTATGGAGTATGTATGTGCGGTGAGTTAAGTGTGTTGAGAGTACGAGTACGTGTACGGTACGGTGTATGATTTGGAGTGTCTGTGTGGTTGAGCGTGGATTTGGCGGGGAATGTCTAGCTGTGTCGCGGATAGTGGCCAATATAACGTGCCTCCCGACCTGTGATGACGACTAGGCCTCGGCTTAGCCCTCTGGGTTGACGTGGTAATCACGGAGGAGCGACTGAGATGTCGCTGCCCCTGCGTGTTGGTACCTGGAGTTAGCTGGGGTACGTGTACGTTTATTTGGGAATGGCAGACCTCGTTTGCGATGCTCGAGGAAGCCAAATATTCGCTAACTTCGGATATCACGGGGAGTGACATTGCGGGAAGACCTGTGAGTCCACGGCTTGTATGTGGTAGGGGAAGAATGGATGGAGAAGCGAGGATGTGAGAGTGATTGGAAGTAGTAGAGCGTGCGAGTGAATGGAGTGGGAGACAAGAGAAGAGTAGTCGAGAGCAGACCATGGTGTCGGAGAGTTGAAATTCGGAGTCGCTCAGGTACGGGCAGACTCAGTAGTCGAGCTTAGAGTTTGGGAGCGACTGGTGGCGAGTCGGAGAGTCCCCGAGGTGGACCTCGACCGCAACCCTAGACTGTCTTCGTTTTGGAGCTTGTGGCTCTGTGTATGGTGCTCTTGGATCCGTTTGTCGTGTTAATTGTTGTCGCGAATTACCGCATTATTTATTATATTTTATTGTGTAATTTATTTAAAAGGGTGTTTGTGATTTGTCGTCCACAAGAGGTTCCCGACTGCGTACTCAGGTATTTATTTGGTTGATGGACCTAGAGTACTCGACCGCGGGCCATTGGGGCCCTCCGCGTCACTCTCGCGTTATCTTTACACTATTTTATTCAGTTTTCTTTTCTTTATTTTATTTTCCATTTTAAATGTAATTAATCGGCTTCTTCCGCATTGTAAGAACTGCGACCCTCTCCACAACCTAGCATACTGAGTGCACCAGGACATGCCGCTACCACCGTTCATTTCGCTCATCTCCGAAACATTTAGATCGGTTGCTGATACCGGGGAAATAAAAGTCGGCTGGCGCCCGTCAGGATCTGGAGGAAATGAGAGGAATGATCGGTGGGCGAAGTGTAACGTAGCCCGATTTTGTGTAATTTGAGTCTGGAGTAATTGAGTAATCTAGTGAGTAGAAATGTGTGTGTAATTTTGTTGAGTTTTATCGAGTATTAAGTAAAATTTACGTTACAATATATATACACACATACATACATACATATATAAACTTTTAAGTAGATGGTAGTGTTGTAACATCGAATTCGATTAATCGAACAATCGATTTTTTTGTTTCGATTGTCGATATTTTTTAATCGATTGTAAAGGATTCAATTCATCGAAAAAAAATCGATTTCATTTTTCAAAAACGATTTTTTAACATCGATTTTTTTATAAATAGCTTTCATTTAAATTTGTTATGAAAATATAAACTTTGTTTCAAATTCAGAAATATTTTCCTTGGTTCAAGAAAAAATATAGTAGATATAAATGTCCTTCGTCATTTATAACCTTTCAGTTCCAACTTCCAACCCCTGTACCCTAATTGAAGAAAATGATTTACTCAATGATGAATCTATATAGTATTAAAATTGGATTGTATTGAATTGGTTTGAATCATTTTTCTTTAATCAGGGTAAATATTTTATTTATTTATTTGTTTTTTCTTTAAAGTATTCGATTGTTACAATCGATTTTTGGTGAATCCATTGTACAACTAAAACGTTGCTCTCAAATAATCAAATCTTCTATAAAAATTTTTTTTTAATAAAATAATAATTTATTCAATTACGACGGTAATGCGCGTTTTCATCCCCCGACAAAATATCCCCGACAAAATATCCTACGGACAAAAGATCCCCTGACAAAAGATCCTCCGACAAAATATCTTTAGATATAATTTTTACAATTTTTCTGAAAAACTCGTACTCTAAATAAGTAGTTATTTTTTATTTATAAATTCCCACAATTTTCCTGAAAAACAAGCACCCAAATTAGTTGTGAATTACAAATAAACATTTAAATTTTGGCAGTGGTTTTTTTGGAGTGCTGACATCTAGTGCAGACTGTATCATATAATACTTTATTTTGGGTCTGCCATCTAGTGTCGGATTTTTATCGTTTTGAACAAGGTTATATCACTGGCGTTCTTACCACATTACCATCTATATATTGATTGCTTTGATCATCAACTGTATTATTTATACTAAGCGTATTTCATAGCAAAGAAATTATATTTATAAAGTTTGTGCAGTGCTTATTTTGATAAAAATGCCGCTTGAATTTGTGAAATCACAAAAAAATTCCAACATGTTAATTCACGACGGTATTCTTTATTCAAAAAAAAAAGTAAATAAAAATAATATCACATGGCGATGTGCGTCTAATAAAAATTGCTACGTAATAATTCATACAGATTCCGAAAAGAAAACAGGTATGTTATATTAATATTATAGGTTAAAAATTGTTCCAATCGTATGAATTTTTTCAAAACATAATCATGTTTTTTAGGTAATATTGTCGGTGTAATTCCAGTCCATAATCATGTTGTGGATGCTGCTGCGATTCAGGCCAAAATGTTGAAGGCGAAAATTATGAAAAAAGCTAAAAGAACTGATTCGAAACCTTCCGCTATTGTTTCGGCGGCACTGCGAGGAGTCTTATCCCCGGTTTCTGCATTATTGCCCTTGACGTCATCAATTAATCGATCTATTCAGCGTGTCCGAGTCAACGATAATCCTCAGTACGTTAACCCATTATCACGTGGTGACCTTATACTTCTGAATGAATTTAAGAAGACTTATAATAATGAGTTATTTTTACTACACGACAGTGGTTGTGACCGTAAAAGATTTTTGGTATTTTCAACTAAAAAAAATTTGTGGTTTTTGAGACGATGTGACCAATGGCTGAGTGATGGAACTTTCAGATCAGTGCCTAACATATTCACTCAATTGTACACGATTCATGGATTTAAAGATGGTAAATCTGTTCCATTAGTATAATTGTTAGCGCCTAATAAGTCCAAATGTACTTATGTAAAATTCTTGAGCTTAATCCGTCAGAGATTGCCGAATTATTCACCGTTACGTATAATGATGAATTTTGAAAATGCATTTATTGGCGCTTGTGAAGAAATTTACCCGAGCGTTAAAATTTCGGGATGTAATTTTCATTACACCTAATGTCTCTGGCGACACATTCAAATAACTGGTCTGCAAGCTAGATATAATTCTGATGTGACATTTGCTCTCAATTTAAAGTTGCTAATGGCATTAGCGTACGTTCCAATTGATGATATTGTTAGTGCTTTTGAGGAGATTATTACAAGTCAATTACGACAGCCCATTTTTAAAAAATTGGTTTACCCTGGTTAAAAATACTGATTGAAAATACTTAAAAATGATGAAATTCGAATTCTTTTAAATAATTTCAATTCTTTTGTTTGTATATATAGATATACAGTTTGCATGGAGTGGCCGCTTCTTTATTCTTTTCAATCAGTATTTTTAACCAGGGTAGTCTTGTATATTTGTTGCTTTAATAATATTATAATTAAATCATCGGTCATAAAATGAAATTTTTTCAATTATTACATTATATCATTCGAAAGTATAATTTTACCTAAAATGTTTAGTTATTACTATTATTTCATTAATCATTCATTAGTTTTTAGCTTTTTAGGTATAGATTTTTTTAAAAATCTAACTATTGTATTTGTCCTCATGGTCGATTTTACAAGGGATTTCGTCATAAACTATCATAATTAGTTGAGTAGAGTTCAAAAATACCACTCGTTGAAAAATTTATACATGTATGTGTATATACATATATATATATATATATATATATATTAGGGTGTGCCAAAAAATGACGATATTTTTTTTTCTTTTCGTTCCGCGCAAAATATCGTACGATATGCCCAAACAAACGTCCTGTCAAAAGTAGAGCTCGAAATTTTAATTTTAAGAGGTTCCTCATCGAACCTAAAGTTTTCCCGTTTAAATAACACAGGAAAAAATTTTTTATACGTTATTTCCTTCCGCAAACTATGAAGGAATTTTTTTTTCAGAAAAAAAATTGACAAATCTTTTTTGGCAATTAATATTGGTCAAAAAGTTTTATTGGGTCAAATTTCTATTATCAATATTTGAATTTCTATGGAGCGTTAAATTCAAAATTTTTTTCAAATTTCGTGTTGTTTGCATTTTGGAGCTAAACTCTGCAAGATAGGACAAAAAATTAAATGACAAATTTATAGTGCTTCTAATATATTACAAAAAAGCTAATAACATTTTTTTCGTATCATTGATATTTACAAACTTACAGGGCCTCACATTCTGATTTTTCAGATTTTCAACTTTTATTGAGTGAACTATCATCGGTAGCACAAAAAGTTACGTACTAATTTTTGAGTACCTGCAATTTGCAACAAAACTACAAAAACAAAATTTTTCACTGCATCAATAGTTTAAGTATGCAGACAAATTAAGTCCTATTTATATGATTATTTTCAATTTTTTAAGCTAACTATTGTTGATAAATTAAATCTCATAAACAGATTTATAATACATTCAATTTTATAGAAAATTGCATTGCTATATTTTTTGTTCCAATAGTAATTAATATTGTTACCGATTTAATTATTATTTTTATTAGATGGATGAAAAGCTCATTGACGGAAAAATTTGATAAAATAATATAAAATCGGTAACAATATTAATTACTATTGGAACAAAAAATATAGCAATGCAATTTTCAATAAAATTGAATGTATTATAAATCTGTTTATAAGATTTAATTTATCAACAATAGTTAGCTTAAAAAATTGAAAATAATCATATAAATAGGACTTAATTTGTCTGCATACTTAAACTATTGATGCAGTGAAAAATTTTGTTTTTGTAGTTTTGTTGCAAATTGCAGGTACTCAAAAATTAGTACGTAACTTTTTGTGCTACCGATGATAGTTCACTCAATAAAAGTTGAAAATCTGAAAAATCAGAATGTGAGGCCCTGTAAGTTTGTAAATATCAATGATACGAAAAAAATGTTATTAGCTTTTTTGTAGTATATTAGAAGCACTATAAATTTGTCATTTAATTTTTTGTCCTATCTTGCAGAGTTTAGCTCCAAAATGCAAAAAACACGAAATTTGAAAAAAATTTTGATTTTAACGCTCCATAGAAATTCAAATATTGATAATAGAAATTTGACCCAATAAAACTTTTTGACCAATATTAAATGCCGAAAAAGATTTGTCAATTTTTTTTCTGAAAAAAAAATTCCTTCATAGTTTGCGGAAGGAAA